>JAFHLA010000151.1:600000-869518 GCA_021432705.1 Caranx ignobilis | reverse complement strand
GACCTCCAGATTAATTGTAATGTCACCACCAAGTGATGCAAAGTGACAATTATAGTTGTTTGCTGTTAATTATGCTGTAAAAGTTGAGTTAGAGCTTTAGTTTTCCATGTTTACTTTACTATGAAACACTGTTTTCTGAAAAAAAAGATGTTGCTATAAGTAGCTACAAATATGCTAAGCTGATGATCAGTGGTGACTGCTGGTCTTTCAAAGACAATAAGCTCATTTTTGGCCCTTATCATAAAATTTGTCCTAAAGAGGGATTCAGCCTTTTAACAGATCCTCCAATCATCATGCAAAAGCCCAGCATCCTGGCTTGCCCACTGCTCCATCTCTTCATTGATCTCTCCATGCAAGTATTGTCCTTGAATCCCTAAATGTTTTGCCTCATGCTCTCAGAGCTATCACAAGCCTGCCTGCAAAATTGAGGTGTGTTGCCATTTGTTTTTTTTCAGGGAGGGATTCCACCTGGTGGGTCTCCTTACAGTCCAGCTTAAAAATTCAACTACAGCTCTGCAGTTCCTCTCAGAGTGCTACTTCGGTTTGCAGTTGGCTTTTTTGTTGTTGTTGCTGGATTTTATGACGATGGTACTAGTGAATTGGTTTTCACTTACATGTTGACAAACATCTGAAATAAAAATTAAAAAATAATAAAGTGAGTGTTTGCATCTTTGGCTTCTAGTCAAATCAATTTTTCTACTTTTTAAAGCGAGGTCACAGGAACTGTACAGGGGGAGAGCTAGCATCGTTCCTCTGATCTGAAACTACAACACTCATGGACAGAACCATGGCTGTCTTACAGTGAGGTGTGAAGTAAGAAGTCGTTTGACACTGAAGTAATGTTTTTAATTTTGTGTATTTGGACCAGCAGTTTTATGTAGGAAGGCATCGTGCTGACTGTATCTGCAGCTGGTGGTCTGATCGCACCCTACACTTTGACAGGCACCCAATAAAAACAGTGTGTGATAAAGACAGACACATAAAACCACACATTTCACTTGCTTGAACTCTTGCAAATACATTCCTCGAAATCTGTGAAGTTTTCAAAGATGAATTGCAGCCAGATTTCTTCACAGAGCCCTTCCCACCGCTCACAGTTCTAGATACATTCACACAAAGCAATATAAACCAGCTAACAATGACTTCTCTTTCTTTGATGCTTGGCAACACTATCACTGCAGTGTAATGACACAGATGTCCGTCATGTGCAGAATTTGCATTTGTAATTTGTTAAATAGTTCATGTACTGCAGAAAGGATAATCACAAGGAGAGGTATAAGGAAGAGAAATAGGAAGAGTTAGCTGTAACAGGAGATTAGCTCCGGTTGAGAGTGGCAACAAGGTATGTTCATTGATTGATAATTTATTCTGTTAATGATGTGGCTCATTTAGATTAGGAACTTTTAGAGCTAGCAAGTGTGGTTATTAATGTTTGTTTATTTTTGATAAGTTCTTGCATCAGTCAAATTGCCTATGAACTACCGAAAGAGAATTAACAACTTTAGACCATCTGTCCAAGCCTGCGTGGGTTTGAGCGGAAGTGCAACAATCCTGCCACAACGGTCTACTGCCAACGACACCTGCCACAGTGTTCGACCATCCTGAGTGTTCCTGCATCAAATCTGACATTCTACATTCACACTATTTTGAAAAACATCCCTTTTGTGTCATTTCCCTTTCCTGCAGAGTTTTAGAGCACCAAAGAAATGGATCTTTAGTGAATGCTGTAAGGGTGTGCTCAGGTCTGGACGGTGACCTCAGAGGTCTTTGGAAATGATTACACATACTTTGTTATTAAAATGAAAATACAGTAGTGTGGATGTTGCCTTAGTTTTGACCCCAGAGAGAAAACAGCAGCACTGAGAAAGGGGAGAGGCTGTGGAGACAGTGGAACATTAAAAGGACAAAGAAAACAACCTGCACTCTGTATGAATGTTTTTATGCATTGTGCCTAGTTAACTAGTGTTAACAGGTGGCAGAGACACTGTTTAGCTTTGAGTGCACTTAAAGAGCACGTGCTCTTCTTTGGTGCAGTAAGGCCTTGTTCACACTGCCACTCCAAATCCAATTTTTGTCATATCCAGATTGTATCTAGTTTGATTTTTTTGACAGTCTGAGCAGCCAAAAAACACATGAGATCTGATTCCAAAACAGATTCAAACTGCATACGAATGTGGTTTCAAATGTGATTCTGATCTTTTGTGTGACTTTTGTGACACAGGCATCGCTGGTCTGCCTGCACCAGACGGCCCGTTCCACTGTCACTCCAGTGGTGATTGCAGCATGGAAGGCAGCACAGCTCAGCAGTTGCCTCCGTCTTTGACGCTTTTGTGCAATTAGCGGTTTATTTACGCCACGGCTCCACATAACGACTTGGGACATGAACACACAGTTCCTGTCATCAATTTTGTTTGTTTGTTTGTGGGCATAGCTTATTACTGTAGAAACCAATGTGGATGAGACATGCAATACACATGCAGATCGGATCTGATCACTTGCAACATGCAATGTGTTCTGTCAGTCAGGGAGATCGGATCCTGATCAGATTTGCCGAAAGATCGGATTGTGCTGCAGTCTGAACAAGGTCTAAGTGCCTGCTGGGAAAGCCTTTGAGACAGACAACTCAGATTCCTTATAATGTTTTCACCTGTGAGTCTGTTTCTCTGTCTACAATACAACAGCTTCCACAGGCCAACTGACACCAGGGATGAGGTGGGCAAGTCAATGGGTCAGTCCGTTAGCGTTCGTGAACGTTTCATTCTAAAGAATGGATTATTTGAGTGAACAAACTGACTGGAATCATTCCCTGACCTGATACGTTCTTTTCTCAGCTCAGTTGAACTCAGCAGTGAGCATGCAGGCTGGCAGGGGAACCGCTGTGTGGTCTGTGAATCACTGAATCATTTGCAAATCTGGTGGCAGAGACTCTCAGTGATTCATTCACTGAACACACTGTCACTCAGGGCTGATCTGTCACGTCCCCTGAACGTACCACTTAAAGTAGTGTTGGGCCGTTTGCGCCGTTCGCTGCGTCTGTGAACGTCTGTGTAGCAAATTCAGTGAATGTAACGTTCACTGAGCATCATCATTACTGTGCGTAGTACGTGCTCTGAACATACTGATAAATGGTACATTCACTCAAGATACTACAAGCGAAACAAACGCGTCACTGTAGTGTTGTGCCATTTGCAAACATGTCGTGAATGTGAGCCTCAAGGCTGAGTTATGAACTGAGACATGAATGGTTCGGCTGTGAATCAGTTCAGGGAGTCAGACTATGCACCGTGCAATCAGGGCACCCACCAAGCACTGAATCATTTGGTGAACAGATTTTTTGAACAAATCTTTTTAATGAACTGATTCTAGTGATTCAGTACTCTGATGAAACCATGAGTGACACTAGGAGTGGTAAAATAAAAAAAGAATAGGGATCAAAGGGGTTTTTACACCATGTCTGTTCATCTAGACACTTCTTTCCAGACTTTTTCTTAGGTATTTCTTCCTACTGTGATATCTTAATAAAAGATAAAGTGCTAAAGAAGATATACCCTCCAGAGAGCACACATATTATAAATACCAGCACTCTAATGTTTCACTGTACATCTAGGAAGATAATGGCCCTCTGAGGGTGTCCACATGCTGGCAGTGATTCTCTCAGGAGGACGATGTGATCACCAACCTGCACTAGTAAACAAAGGAGGAATGAATCTAATTCACACAGAAAAACACAACTTGTGATGATGTCATTGATTTGAGAGTGATCTAATGTGCCCCCCCCCCCCAGAGAGACTGACAGCTACTGCTCCTTCGCCTGCTCTGTTCGGTTTATTGGAGCCAGTCCAGCAGAGATGGGCCAGAGTGGGTTGAACAGGTCAACATATAGAGATGAAGGGAGTTTAGGGTATTCTCAAATCCAAATATGTATCCTCCTATACAGTGTGATCGACCCAGATGCCTTCATTTTCTGAATAATGATGAGGATATTTGGATATTAAGAAAAAGCCCATTGTTTCACATTATTCAACTCCATGTAAGGAGATGTGTAGAGTTCACTCTGACAAAGCACCATCAGTTTGACTTCATATATTACCAGAATGATTCCTTAACTCTACTGTTCACATTATGTTTGTTATCACCTAGTATAAACAATAACTTTTGTGAAACAAGCAACACCCGGTAGTTTCAACCACTGCCACACACACAATTAAGCTGTGGAAAAATGAAACTCATTAAAACTACAAATGAAGGTTCAAATCAAATCACTGAAGATTCAGAATGAACTCTTAACTCTTGGTTGTTGTCTATATATGTTTTGGTCCTGACTGTACGCTGCTGTGATTTCCTCTCTTGCACTGTATGCTGGTGGAAATGTTGTGAGTGCTAAACTGTGAGTGCACTTCTACTTTTGTTAATAGACTTCAGTTTCTACGATGTCTTTGAGAGCCTCCCTGTGGGAATCCACATGTCACGCCGTTTCTCACACACACCGCCTCCACCGTTTGTTTCTGATGTCTTCTCCCCCTCAAAGCTATCCTCTTTCTTTAGCTTTCTCTTTTGGCAGTCCTGCTTGACAGACCTGGTGCTGTGACTCAGAGGAGAAGCAGGACCTCTCACATAAGAGCAGATTCACCTGGCTGGCATTTTGATATCTTGGCGCTAACAGGCTGCCTGTGTCTGTGCTACCTCTGTGTTTTGTCAGGTAGTTATAGCCAGAGAAGGTGTGTGGTATGTGTGCACAACTGGACAGCCACTCAGTCTGGAAGAAAGTGGCTCCGTGGGAAAGGGAACCATTTTTTTTTCTTTTACTGTCTCTCACCCTGTCATTTCTCTTTGTCTGCTTTGTGTTTCTTGACATCTCCTCCTCTCTACCTACCTCCCATTTTTTGTCTCTCCTTCATCTGTGTTTTTTTTCATGACTTCTCTTTGGACGCCCCACTTTGCCAGACATTCTTGTTTTCTTGCCTTTCTTTTTTTTCTTTCTTTTGCTTCAAAGCCCTTATTTCCTTTGCCACGGTTCAACAGTGCTTGTCATTTGCATCATGCAGAGACCTTGGTGGCAGATACAATAGGCTCTGCCACCGGGGAGGTAGGAGGTAGAGTAGGAAGCCTTAATGTAAAACCATTTGATGCCACATTGTGATGGACATTACAGCAGAGTTTATTCAGTGAAATGAATCAGCTGTAAGTATTATTAGTTAAGGTGCAGCCTTTGTGTTCCTCCTTACAGGGAAAGTCACTTACTTGCCCTGTAAGTAGGGGGGGAGTGCACAGTGAATGGATGGACAAGTTGCTCTATATCTGTGGTGGAAATTATAACAAAAATCTTGATTAAAAATACTCCAACACTTTGTCTCAGGACTTCATGTGATTAGCGAATAAACCTAACTTGTCTTTGATATGAATTCTGTCTGCAAAGTATAGTGACTGAGTGTATGATTTAATTATTCGGGTTGTCTGATATCAAGTATTTATTTCAAGAGGACTGTTTGCAAAGTCACTGTGTTGGACCTGATAGGTTAATAAAAAGTTTTGTCAGAAAGTGAAAAGGACAATGTATTTATGGATTATGTTGCACAGAGGGGAGCATTTAAATTGAAACTAAAATTGTACCTAGGATTGTGCCCTGGGGGATACCAGAGTGAGTTAGCTGGGGATGAGACTGAGCCAGGCATCTACACAGAGAAACATCTATTAAAATGACAGGACCTGAGCCAGGGTAAAGCTTATTTAAAAGCTGAGAACAACCATGTAGTGACTTTAAAACAAGAGACCACTGTTCCCCTGAGCCCAGCTGACAGTGGCTGAGAAGCAGGGTACAGTCTGGACTGTGTGCCAGTCAAAGGGCAGACAACAACTCATAATCATAGCTTTACCTCCAAAATTGCCAGTTAACCTACATGTGTTTGACTGCAGGAGGAGGATGGAAGAAACTCAGCACAGACAGAGCCCAGCAACTCACTGTGTGCACCTATGTTTCACCGTGCACCACCAATTGATTTAAACACTGTCCTTACTAACAGAAGTACAGGTGTGTTTTCATATGGTCCTTGATCTTTGTGAGACTTAACTTCTGCAATCACCTCCTCCAAATCAGCTACATGTCTGCTTGGCCCAATCCCAACAAGACTGCTCAAGGATGTCTTCCCCTTAGTTAACGCTGCTATACTGAACCAGATCAACCTTTCCTTACTCACAGGCTATGTGCCACAGGCCTTTAAGGTGGCTGTCATTAATCCTCTACTTAAAAACCCTCTCTTGATCCAGATGTATTAGCCAACTATAGGCCTATATCCAACCTTCCCTACGTCTCTAAGATCCTTGAGAAGGTTGTCCTAGTGCAGCTACATGAACTTCTGCACAGTAACAAGCTTTTTGAAGCTTTCCAATCTGGATTTAGAGAACACCATAGCACTGAAACAGCACTGGTCAAAGTCTCAAACGATCTTCTTATAGGTTCCGACAGAGGTCTTGTCTCTGTACTTGTACTTCTGGACCTCAGTGCTGCATTTGACACCATCGATCACAGCATTTTGCTGCAGAGATTAGAACATGAAATTGGGATTAAAGGATCTGCTCTAAAATGGTTTGACTCATATTTATCTGACAGGTTTCAGTTCATTAATGTTAATAATGACCATTCGGAGTACAGCAGAGTTACGTGTGGTGTGCCACAGGGTTCAGTTTTATGGCCAGTTCTCTTCACTCTTTACATGCTTCCATTAGGGGATTTAATCCGGAAGCACTCCATCAATTTCCATTGTTATGCTGATGATACTCAGCTCTACTTATTGATAGAGCCAGATGATAGAAGCCGCCTCATCAATCTGTACGATTGCTTGAAAGACATCAAATCCTTGAAGTCTTCTAACTTCCTACTACTGAACTCTGACAAAACAGAGGTTATTGTGATTGGACCTAAGCATCTCAGGGACACATTCTCCAATCAGATTGCTACTCTGGATGGCATCACCCTGGTCTCCGGTCCAACAGCGAGGAACCTTGGAGTCATTTTTGATCAGGATCTTTCCTTCAGCTCTCACATAAAGCATGTGACTAGGACTGCCTTCTTTCACCTGCGTAGTATAGCTAAGATCAGGAATATCCTCTCTCAGAGTGATGCTGAGAAACTGGTCCACGCATTTATTACTTCTAGGCTGGACTACTGTAACTCTCTCTTGTCAGGATGTCCAAAAAACTCTCTGAAGAGTCTCCAGCTGGTCCAGAATGCTGAAGCGAGGGTACTGACAAGAGTTAGTAAGAGAGAGCACATCTGTCCCATTCTAGCTTCTCTCCACTGGCTTCCTGTAGGATATAGAATAGACTTCAAGATCCTTCTACTTACTTACAAGGCTCTTAATGACAAAGCTCCATCTTATCTGAAAGATCTCATTATCCCATACTGTCCTACCAGAGCACTTCGCTCCCAGAATGCAGGTCTGTTAGTGACCCCCAGTATCTCTAAAAACAGACTGGGAGGTAGAGCCTTCAGTTACCGGGCTCCTCTATTATGGAACCAGCTCTCTCCATGGGTCAGAGAGGCAGACACTCTTTCTACATTTAAGTCCAGGCTTAAGACCTTCCTCTATGACAGAGCTTTTAGTTAGGGCTGGCTCAGGTAGTCCTGATCCATTTTATAGCTATGCTGCTATAGGCTTAGACTGCTGGGGGACACATCAGGTTACACAGAGCCCTATCCTTCCTCTCCTCTCCTCTCACACATTTTGAACTGCCATTATTTGTTGCACTTTGTAGTCTGGCCTTGGTGTCTCACACTCTCTCTGTATTTCCACAGATCTCTTCAGAGCTCCATCCCACTGCACCAACCAACCAACCGCCGCCTCCATCACCTCCTTTCTCCTGCTGTTAAACCGGTCTGCACTCCCTGCTCATGACCCAGTCTGCCATCCAGTAGTCCCATTAAGCTGGCCTTCCCTCCCTGCCCACCAGAAGCTTCCTACATCATTTTCGTTAACTGATTCCATTTCCACGTTTTCCATATTTCATGTTGTAAATTGTTTTCTTTGTCTGTATACAACATCTATTGCACGTCTGCCCGTCCTGGGTGAGGGATCCTTCCTCTTTTGCTCACCCTGAGGTTTCTCCATTTTTCCCTGTTAAAAGGGTTTTCTTGGGAGTTTTTCCTCAGTCGATGTGAGGGTCTAAGGGCAGAGGATGTTGTCATAGTGCTCTGTAAAGCCCTTTGAGACAAACTGTTTGTAAAAAGGGGCTTTACAAATAAAATTGCCTTGCCTTGCCTTGCCTACCTCCAAAATCAAACCAGTTGCCCATGAGTCCAAGTGGACATGTGTGCAAAATTTGGGGGGGTGCTGTGGAGATGCTGTATTCATAAGGTCAAAAACACACAAAACACACAAAAATTTTGTGAGATCGTCACTGTGACCTTGACATTTTATCTGTGACCATCACAATCAAATTATTTTGTTGTTTAGGCCAAAGAAAGTAATAGATGTACTTTCCAACATTTGGAGGGAAAACCCAGAGAAAAATATTCCTCTGACTGTTGCCAGCATGTAGGCATCTAAGTTCACAGGTACACTCCTTGGCCACTATACGGGGTTCACCTGTTAAATATCAGTCCAGTACAACAGATCCAGCTCCCACACTCTTCATCAACGGGGCTGTTGTGCTGACATAGGGTGAGGACTAGGTACATCCTGGACATGAGAGTCTGGCTGGATCTAAGTCACTGGAGTTGAAATAAATGTATTACAGGTAAACTACCGGCACATCAACCCACCTTTCAGTCCTTATTACTGTGATTTGGGACAGTCATCTCTAATTTATTTAACTTATTGAAATACATCTGTCTCTTGTTCTGGTTTTGTTAATTGTATGTTGTTGACAGAGAGTCAAATAGAACCAAATAACAAGGTGTGTCTTGCCTGACTGATACAGCTCAAATAAGAAGAAATGTAGTACAACTGAATGACACCTCAAGGCTTCAGAGAAGGAGGATTTACTGTTGAGTTGCGTTAATTTTAGCTGGACTGTCCAAACACTGCGTCTTCATACACACCTGAGGGTTGGACTGAGGAAATTAATTTAACTGTGTGGGCTGCAGCCACCCCAGTCGGATGTGTTCACTGTTCACACAGACATGTATGTGAGAAATAGCAGCACGTTCCTCTACCATACAGTATATATGTATCCACAGCGGGACAGCTGTCATACTGCTCATCTGATCAACACATCCATCAGACAATAGGAGGGAGATGAAGCTCTAACCCTGAAGTTTCCCTTAAAAATGGCTCCTGCTGCTGCTACTGAGTGTATCAGGTGAACAGTAGTTGTGAACAGTTTTAAAGGCAGACAGCAGAGTAGAATCCTGGAAAAGGACAAGGGGTCAAGCTGCAGTGATCCCTCAAAGGGGGCACCAACAGAACTATGTGTGTGCATGTGTGTGTGTGAGGGAAGGGAAATGGAAAGATAGACAGTGACTCTGACACATCAATGTCATACCAGTACTTCTGTCACCAGGTGACTGAATGTATTGTCTTTTTATTCCCTATTTGTGCACACACCTTCATCCTGCAGGACCTCAGAGGCCCTTACAGGTCACACTGCTCCCAGTATCAGACGACCTGCTGGGATCTGAGTTGGCCTGGGTCAACAAATCTGGGTGGATTGGGTGTTGCTGCTGTGCTGGTGTTCTCTTTTTACTTGGATTAGGTTCTAGACTGGATTGCAGAGTTAGACCAATTGAAAACCCACCCTGAGAGCCACATTTCCATGGTAACGAGAGGACTGCTAACCAATGGAGAAAAAGAGCATGGCTGTTACTGTGGAAGTTGAAACTGATGAGTCACACTTTTTGGGATCAGTCTTCCCATGTTTTGTTGAGGCAGCCATTCTTCTGTAACATCTACACTCTACTGGCTGAATATGTGAATGTGTTACTAGAAAAATCAAAAAAATGCTGCAAACAATAACTTGGCAGTGCAGTTACAAAGACAGCTTCCTGCCTTTCTTTTGAATCAAGGCCTCAATTTTTTTTCATTTTGTTTTGTTACAGTTCAGTATGGACATTACAACTTGAACATATCTGGGACATTGCAATGACTCTAGTAACTGACTTACAATAAAAGTACAAGACAAAAAAATTAAAGAAGAAGTAATAAAACAATCAGGCAAACAGACACAACCAACAACAACAATAACAAAAATCAACGCTGAGTGTCCACTCACCAAAAACGTTTATTATCTTAATTTAATCAGCCTCACGTTGTGGAGCATGGGCTATGACATATGCAGACCACATGGAAAGGTGATAAACCAATCCATGCGCTGCACATAGCCTTACCATGACCACACAGTGTTACGCATATTGGCCCAAAGAGGTGATATGTGAGAAAACCAAACACTGTGGTGTCTGGGTTAATAATATCATCTGAAGGTGCTCACAGCTTGGTGAATTACACCACCTTCTCCAGAAGCTGCTTCTGGATGATGGCCGCTTTCAACGCTATTATAGGCTCTCCAGGGCCCAGTGTATTTTCATCACACCATTCGCGTGTCATGTATTACTGGTAAACTACCGGCACATCAACCCACCACAAATTCACATGTATTTACGTCTTTGCATTGACTTTGTTTGTAATTTGATCATGTGAAAATTCACCTTGCACCTGGGGTGAACGTACTGTTAGAAATATTTGATGTTATATTATGAGAAGTGTGAATACATTTTGCCCTCATTATGAGACTGTCGTGGTTACATTTAGGTGATGAATAGAGTACTCTGTGGAACACAGAGGTGCTTAACCATCAAAGTGACAAACCTGGTCTGAGCTAACAACACGCCAACGAAGCACCTGACCACACCTCATCTAAAGATCAACATGAGCACTGAGATGTGATTGTATTTGCTATTTAAACCATGTAGTAGCCAAATGGGAAAGTACCAACTGTCAATCTGAACCTAGCAAAGACACCTGCGTTGTGCGCTCAGTGTCAGGGTTTAGCTGCACTGGAAGAAGAGTGGAGCAGAACAGAATCAGCATTTCTTTCCTTTGTTCCAGAGTTTTTGGCAGAGACAGATAGGTTATAAAAACAACCAGCAAATATGAGTGTGCACATGTTTTCACAGGCACACACTATTGTCTAATGACTGGAAGTCATATTGTATAAACTATTCAAATACATTTTTATGACCAAGGCCTTGACATGAGATTCGTTGACCTGGCTGTGACTTGTAATGAAGAAGTTGGACCTCTTCCATTAGCTTAGAAACTTTATTGGAGTTTGATTCTGAGCTTGGAGGCTGATCAGGAGAGTAAACAGTCCAGTCTGCTCTGTTTTCAGTCACACCGCTGAAAACCACAATCTTGAGCAACATAAATGTAAAACAAGTTAGAAGATTCTGGCAGATCTATGGAATGACACATTTAGAAAATTCCCCTTATTTTCCCTTCCTTCCCAGGATAATTGATAATTCCCCTTCTTTCACCCTGCACAGTCTCACATTCCTGAAGTTATAGAACCTGTGGGATCTTTTATACCGCCACTTAGTTTAGAGTGGTCACACTAAAACAGTCCAGTTTTCCAAGTTGGTTAAAACATGGAAAAACAAGGTATTTGCAAACATTAAGTAAACTTGGTCTGACATGAACAACACCAGATGGCTGAACATTGGCTTTATTAAGTAGAAAATGCTGTTCACACATTCAAGGCATTTAACAATGCAGCAAAACATACATACTGCAAGTTTCACACATTCCACAGCCCTTGGCTAACACTGCACGGGTTCACTGCTGTGAGCCATCACAGCTTCCTATTATCCAATGACAGAGGAACCTCTCTTTGGTATCACAATAGAAGACCTGTGTCAAGCAGCTGTCACCAGATTCCTACCATTTGTTTTAACCTGTGTCTATGGACAGACTCACTTGCAGAGTGATTCATACTGTGGTCTCAATAATGTGGACTCAATCAGTGGAAGTGTGCTCTTTTCAGGCAGAGTGAACTAAAGTCATGAGATACTGTAAATCAGTCAGTGTATAGAATCAACTACAAGAACACCGATTGTTGCCCAGTGCAATCAGCACTGTTTTACAGAGGCCCTAAATATGGAGGTCAGTTTGCAAAGGACATGCAAATAGACAAAGCAATGTTAATGGTCATGTGCTTTGGAATACTCAGTATTGAATTTGGGATATTCATTGTACATCGAATCAGATATTTTGAGGACTTTGCACACCAAGCCCTTTTTTTCATCTGAAATTGCTGAACATTTAAAAATAAAATTAAAAAAAAAAAAAAAAAAAAAAAAAATGTCTATCATGAAAGTTTTCAGAACAGGTTCGATTTTCTGCATTTTTTCGTGTCTGTAAAAAGCCTTTTTGACTGCTCATGTCAGTATTTCGAGGCTGCTCCAGAGATCCCACCTGAGCTGCCTCAGTGTGTGTGTGTCCTAGACATACTGCCAGCCGCTGTTTAGCATTTGGATCATGGAGAGTTTGATCATGGACATTTGCCATCTTCTTTTTTAATGTGTGACTCCAGTAGAGCTAATAATCTATCAACCTGACATCCTAACATAAACAGTGGAAGTGATCACGATAATTCCCCAGCTCCTTCACAAGCAGGTGGAACTCTCCTTTCTCTTGACCTCCTCTCAGGATTGGATGGACCCAATATTTTCTTATTCTCTTTTCATGTTTGATAAGTGGGAGGACCACAAAATCATCCTGACTGGTTGATGACTTTTGTTTCCTTTTGCAAATTTTGGAACAGAAAATAAAAAATGCATAGTAATAAAATGCATTGACTCAGTGTGTAAGGTGTCTGTGTGTAATGATTTTTGTCAGATTAGAAAAAGGCATACTTTTTCGTATGCATAGTGTGCAAAGACCATAAAGACTGCAGGAAATATTCCAACATGACTTGGAGTCTATTTAAAATTAGAAACCATTCTCAGATTGACTCTGACTGTAAAACCAGTCACTAACACTGGCTTACACCTACACCAAGGATTAAAATAAACTAAAAAACAAAGAGCTTTTCCTGTTTTCCTGATTCTCCACAACATCCGTATTGATGACCATATCACTGATTTTGTATTTCATCATTTATGGTCACACTGCCTCTTTGTTTTCTCCCCAGTGAGTTTGTGTGTAGGGTGGGGTGGGGTTGGGTGGGTGGTGGGGGGGGTCTGGATACAGTGAACCAGGCGAAGCGTACATAGAAGGTTACGAGTCGACAACAACTACACTGGTTGTTGTGAAATAAAAAAGTAAAAGGCCTACAAATAATTCATCAAACCACAAGTTCAACAAACATTTAGAAATTTTTTTTGTCTGTGCTTGTTGTCATGAATAGTAAATGTCCATGTGAGTGTAGTATACACATAGATGTCAGTGTGCTCTTCTGATTGTAGAGCAGGTCTAGCTTCTATATTTATAATGTTAGAGTATAAAAAATTCAGACGCCACAGACATCGAAGCGGGCTGTATTGAGAAACTGAACCTTAAAAACCAGCTGTCAGGTTTGTGATGTCACAACAACACGGTCATCAAGGTTCAAGACCATCTCCTCTCATTGGCCCACTGATCAGAGCTCCAGAGAGACGCCTGAGAGAAAGGGCGTAAAATTACAGTGAGATAGTTTTTGGTTCTTGTTAGCACAAATATTTCTTCTAATGGATCAACACTTACTATAAAACACTGAAGAAGAAAATGTGGATGTGGACATTTAATGGCAAACTGTTAAAACCTGAGCCACTGGCTCAGACTTACCAGTTTGATGGAGACATTCCGTTCAAACCCCTTTATCCTTGTTTATTATAGTTAGCTTAATAGGTTAGCAAGATTTCATTTTGCCCCATTTTTATCCAGGTGACATGATTCAAGTAGATTTATATAGATGCTTCCACCACAAATAGAATGAGAAACAATGTCACACTGTCTGGTTCTCTGAGTTTTGCAGGTAAACAACAACAAGAAGCTCCAAAAATGACAGCTGATGAAGAAGACATGTAAAACGGCTGAAAGAAGTCAAGTTAGACACAGGGGAAAGGTTCCGTTTAGTAAAGGTTGGTTTGCAACACACTACCCCCCCATCCCCTCCCAACCCCCTTTAAAAAGCCCGCACTGTTAATGTAATGTTAACTTGTTTACCCCCATTCAGTAATAGCTTGTTTCTCTGTGAGTTTTCATATGTCCCACGCTCTTAAATGTGCCATAGCCGTTCTGACACTATTGGTGTTTCGTCAAAGCTAATGAGCTAAGTCATGCTGTTCTTGTGCCTCGTGTGAGGTGATTTGTTCACATTATACGATCCATATGATATACTTGAGTACTGAATACAGTCCTTTGTAACTTTCTCTTTATGTGCGTGTATCATGTATGGTGTTTGTCATTGAAAATGGAGCAAGTCTGGAGGATGCCACCTTGTTCCAGCTGGATGAGGAGCTGCTTTCGTGGTTGCTGTGCTGGAGGTGCAGAGGTTAAAGGCTTGGAGGTGGAGATGTACTGTAGGTCCTTTCTGCCATCAGTCATCATGCAAAATATCAACTCTCTTCCCACCAAGAGTGATGAGGAGCTGGAGATATAGATGAAGACTCAGGAAGTAGACATTTTTTCAAATCAAAACAATACTTGTGTACATCCCACCAATGGCTACTGCTGAAGTTCCATGTGAAGTTCTCCATTAAGTCGTTGCTAGGATACAGACTAAACATCCTGAGGCACTTGACTTCAGTCATGTCTCCCTGATGGACTCACTGAGGATGTGGTGGAGAGATACACGCTGGTGGAGGCCATTCTGAACAACTCAGATCATCCTCTTCATAACACCTTGATGGACCAAGAAAAGAGTGGTGGTGGACGGCTCCTCTCTCTTCACTGCAGGACGGAGAAATATAGAAATCCTTTGTACCTTCAGACATCAGGCTTCTTCATTCTTCTGCAAATGGTTGATGAGCTGACAGACAAATGAATTTCCCTTTGGGGATTAATAAAGTAATTTGTATTGTATTGTACTGTACTCTTTGTATTGCTATTACAGACCACAGCCAAATAAATCAATCCGAACACTGTATCCGTGTTCTTTAACGGGAACACCAACCCTACACCTTGCCACTCTAAACCAGTTAAATTCGTAGAGACAATGTCTTCTCTCCTTTTTACCCCCCACCCTTTTAAACTTTGAACAACCTGTCCACGTGGATAAAAATCTGACATGAGAACCCATGATTCACTGGTGCAGCATGGGGATTGCAGAGTTCTCTGTGTGCATCTAGTTTCTATCAATAGCATGGGAGGCATTTTAGGAGCATCAGTAAATTGTAGTGTCCACCAATCATTTGTATCTGAGGTGTTTACTGTAAATTGTTGGTGTAATGGGTCAAAATCTCCCCTCTACACTGCAGTCACAGACTATACCGCCCACACAACCACAAGTAAGTTTTCACTTTCACTGCTCTGCTGTGTTTAAACTAAAAGCAGCAGCAGCAGCAGCAGCAGCAGCAGCAGCAGCAGCACATCAAACAGTGGAACAGGAGTGATGTGTCTCTTTAAAATCTGATTCCACAGCTCCCATTCCAAATCCAATCCCACAACTACAGTAAAATGCAGCAAACTTTATCAGGCCAATTTCCCAGTTTGTCCACGTACATCAAATTTTAGTGTTGATGTTGTTGATGTAGCAACATAAGCCATGTTTCCACTGAGGAAGTTCCTGGTAAAGTTTAAGAGGCAGAAACTTTACAGGAATGTCCTCTCACTCTGCTCTCAGGCCGCTGTGTCTCCACTGCAAATTAGGACCTGTATAGGACCCAACAGACACTCTGGGAAATGTAATGTGCAACAGTTTTGTTTGTAGTGGTGCTTTTTGGAAAAAAAAAAAAAAAAAAAATCATTGTGCAGCAGTTTTTCTTTCTTCATACTGCTCTTGTTTTTTTTTTTTTCTGGCAGTGTGGAAGCTTTCTAACAATGATTTAAAAATGCAGTTTATTTTTATGCTCTCTGTTGGCGCCCCACCTGGGAGATTTTAGGATCTGCTTGGAGTACCTACCCCGCGGCAGGGACTCATTTAGCCCTCATAAAAGTTCCAGGACATGGTCCCTCGGGGGTGGTTCCTGCTATGGAGACACATGATAAAATTACCCCAAAGTTCCTGCAGTGGAAACGCAGCTATAGAGTACGAGTATGAGAGTATGATTTGTTTAGGACTCAAAATTCAAAGTTTAGGTAGAAATCAAAAAAATGCTTGAGTCAATTGCCACCAAAGAGGGTGTGGAAGTGGAAACAAAGCAGAGTTAATAGGGAAGTGATAAAAAATGTGCAGTGACAATGTAACACGTACATGTAGTTGCCTGGAGACGCCTTAGGTGAGACGGTCCAATGCTATCTAAAAGGAGAACAGTGTCACATACAGCATGACAGAGCGACAATATAAGACTCATAAAGCTGCAATGATGAGGAGCATCCGCACTGATTTACATTCTGGAGATTCCTCTTGTTTTGTCTGAATGAAATTCTGGCAGTGGTAAGATTCATCAAAATGTCAGTCAGGAAGATTTCCACTGAATCATTATATATGATGTTGCTGTAACGTTTTCAGACAATTTCATGGTCCACACTGTTAAACAGCGTTTAACTAAAATCCTTTTGCTGTAGGAAATTGAAGAAAGGAACAAATGGAGCACAGAAGGATGGAGGGAAGGAAGGAAGGTGAAGCTTTGCTGCCCAGTTCCTCTCTGTAGTACCATTATCCTATATATGGGACCATAAACTTTGAAAGTATTATTGCCATAAGTGTTAATGAAACAAAGACAATGCGGAGTTATAAACACAATTGAGTGTTGCAGCTGAGATAAAATAACAACTTCCCTCAAAGGTCAGCTGTGTGGAGATTATTTGCAGTTGGTCAAAAGTGCAAATTCACATCAGAGTTTAGCTTCGAGCTGCAAACACAACATGACATTTGTCTCTTTATTAAGTTGTTATGGGTAACATTTGCTTGTTCACACTTCCAGCAGACAAAGGGCAACATTTTTGATCTATCTGGAGTCATAATTCTTCCATCTGTTAAATGTCAGTCCAATATGTGCTCCTTAAAGTGAACTTTATCTGTCTGCTGTTGGGTGCCGGGTTGAGTAGTGTAAGTGCTTGGGTCTCCTATGGTCAATTCCTGATAAATAAACACATGAATGAAGCCAGAGCTGTAATTCCGGCTGTACTGGAGTATCTTTTTAGCTAGTTAGCTTTTGCCTCAAGGTTTGGGTTTTAATCTGGGTTGGTCATAGTGGTTAGTATGAGGCCTTGTTACACATTAGTCCCCTCTCTGCTCAGGGAATCTTATGTTTATTCATATTAGTAATAATAATAAATTCAATAGACATGTAATAGAGGTGAGGCTCAGTATTAGAAGCATGACAACTGGGAATCATGACAAATACAACTTGTTTGAACCAAAATTTCCAATTCAGTCAGTCAGTCAGTCAGTCCGGGAGATTTTAAATTATAGTTATAGTGGTCCAGGTAAAAGCACTAAAAACAAAAATGCAATGTGTATCTGGAAGGAAGTGCAGTTTGAGAGATAATTTGTCGTTACAAACATATTTCATGTTACATGTGGTCATATACAAAAGTCTCAATCAGCTTAGAAGCATGCCAATGTTGTACAAACAGGCTAATTTACCTCCAATCTGAGTATTGACATTCTAATGTCATACCACAAACCCTGCCATAGCTTGCATCCAGCAGCTAAACCCTTCCTGACACCTATGCCTCACAATAGAAACACGTCTGTCAGCATTACCTGCCCTGAAACTAATTTTAGCTGGCTCACCTAAATCAGAGCTCCAGTCGCAGCCCATTGCAAAAATTTACACACAAAATGAAACAATGTTCATAGTGAAAGAAAATACTGCGAGTAACACTTTCAGCCTGAGAATCTGGGAGGCACTCTGACAGCGACAGGTTTTATCTGTTTGTTGTGGAGTGTCAGTTTATGGAGTGGAGCAGGAGTGAAGTACAGCTCAACTAGGACACATAAAGAGAGTTTCAAGGGACGGCGGAGCCAGGGCAAGGAGGTGAGCTAGATTAGTATGATATCACAGGAATACGAATACAAATACAAATTACTTTATTAATCCCCAAAGGGAAATTCATTTGTCTGTCAGCTCATCAACCATTTGCAGAAGAATGAAGAAGCCTGATGGCTGAAGGTACAAAGGATCTTCTGTATTTCTCCATCCTGCAGTGAAGAGAGAGGAGCCGTCCACCACCGCTCTTCTCTTGGTCCATCAAGGTGTTATGAAGAGGATGATCTGAGTTGTTCAGAATGGCCTCCACCAGCGTGTATCTCTCCACCACATCCTCAGTGAGTCCATCAGGGAGACATGACTGAAGTCAAGTGCCTCAGGATGTTTAGTCTGTATCCTAGCAACGACTTCATGGAGACCTTCACATGGAACTTCAGCAGTAGCCATTGGTGGGATGTACACATGTATTGTTTTGATTTGAAAAAATGTCTACTTCCTGAGTCTTCATCTATATCTCCAGCTCCTCATCACTCTTGTTGGGCAGAGAGTTGATATTTTGCATGATGACTGATGGCAGAAAGGACCTACAGTACATCTCCACTTCCAAGCCTTTAACCTCTGCACCACCAGCACAGCAACCACGAAAGCACCTCTTCATCCAGCTGGAACAGGGTGGCATCCTCCAGACTTGCTCCATTTTCAATGACAGAAGCTCCTCTCCTGAAGAATCTCCTCTCCCCACAGAAGTATCCATCAGTAGTTGACAAAATACGATAAAAACATACAAAAACACAACAAAATAAGGCAAAGGTTGAGTAAAAACTCAGAGCTACCAGACTTTGCTGCTCCCAGTTGAAGCGCATGTTCTGGAAAGGCTCTGCAGCTGGAGGTGTGTTTGTGAGAATGACGCGAAGTAGCGGGCACAGTACCAGTGTGCCATTCCGAAGGACCAACATTCCGAACGTTTACTTCCATGTTTCGGAATGCCGGCCCTTAATTATTTTTGAAAAAGGTTTGCCATTCCAAATATGAAAAGAGGTCCGCCATTATGAAAGGTAATTTGCCACGGTAGTACCATGGGTAGAGCAGTTGCCTTCGGCACGGGTGATCTTTTTCTTGTGCATTTTGCACATTTTTTTTTTTTGTATATTGGCTCACATATTATGTACA
Source organism: Caranx ignobilis (assembly GCA_021432705.1). Taxonomy (NCBI): domain Eukaryota; kingdom Metazoa; phylum Chordata; class Actinopteri; order Carangiformes; family Carangidae; genus Caranx; species Caranx ignobilis. The sequence goes on along the minus strand of JAFHLA010000151.1, from coordinate 850,341 downwards.
TTATTAGGGGCCAGGCAGCCTAGGCTACATTCACATGGTGTCTAAAAACATTTTCCAAAGCACTTGAAAGGTCTGCCGTTACTAAGCAAAACAAACTGCCGCGTCACATTTTATGCATTTATTTTTATGACAGAAAAAGATTCACTTTCCAACCAGGAATTGAACCTCAATCCTCAGACTGAAAGGCATCTACTCTCTCCACTATACTATGGGGACAGGGAACAACATGGAGTATTGACTATATATGCTATATATTCTTCACTTTTGGAGTGGCGACCCTTCGGAAATTTGGAATGATGGACCTTTGGAAACTTTCAGAATGGCGGTTGGCCCCCAGCAGGGTTACTGTCACGATGCCCCTCCCACTTTAAAGAACTGCAATCACAGGGCTGCTGTTTCTCACACATACAACAAAAGAACAAAGCTCTGCGAGAGAGTGAACTCACATTTTTCAATGGCTATTTTTTCCTTCTTTTTCAGTCACAAACACAGTCCTAATGCAAACGCACAAAGGATTCTGTTAATGTTGTGTCGCTGGTGAATGTTGTTTCAAAAGGAACAAATCGTTTGATTTAAGGAACTTAAGTTGTTCATTTCTGTTGAGCTCAGCAGCGAGCGTGTGAGTGGAACTGTCCACGCGAACGATCAATCACTCGCAAATCTTCAGTGAACGTGGCAGCCAACGTGCAGGGAGGGATTGCCTACTGCACGTGTTGTGATTCGTTCACGAACACTAACCTGATTTCTACATGCGTCTAACAAAAGCCTGCCTGTACCAGTATATATACCTGCTCTAAATGCATCTCTGCTGATATCTCTTGGAAGGCCTAAAAACTGCTGTCACCGTGCTGTTCAGATGAAAATTAAAAAGGAGTGTGATAATTTAACTGAGATAGGTGATTAGGTGTTAGAATGCTTTGTCAGGAATTACTTTACAACAGATGTGCTCATTTCTCAGCAGTTTCATGGCTATGGAGAGTGTATATATATCCTCTTTCTTTAGAAAGGTACAGCAGGGAATTGGAACAGTATATATATATATATATATTTCTTTGTCAAAGTGGTTGTAATTATAAAAAGGGGCGACATGAGTGGTTCCATCATTAAATGTAATCAGCCTGATTTCTTGGAATGTAAGACACTTACAGAACCCATCCACAAGAGTCAAGGTATTTTCTCACCTTCATGACCTGCATGCTGACATCATGTTTATACAAGAGACTCACATTAAACACATGGAAGTGGTAAATGGGAACTATACAAGTCTGTGACTTTTTCTCTGTTTTGATTGCTTTTTTTTCTCTACAGACCCCCTGCCCTACAGTTTCGTGCATATTTTCACTAGTGTGAAAACTCACAGCTAACCCTCCTCCCACCTATTCTGATTTATTGCGATGCACCTGCAAACCCTCTGGACTCCACAATAGTGCTAAATAACTTGATGAAATCACCAACTTTTGTTGGCAGCTGGATATTGGCATTGACCCTGGTAGAAAAAAGACCCACAACAACTGGAAATGTAATCCACATCTTTTTTGGAAAATGCTCAATTGCAATAAAGTAGTATTTACTCTTTAATGACACTGAGGATGTTAAAGATTTGACTTTATGTGAAGCTCTTGAGGTGGTAATAAGAGGTTTTATCATATCATATAAAACAGCACAAAACAACAGAGGAGGCATATGCTCAGAAAGTGATCAGCAGCTTGCTATGCAGGAAAAACAGTATAAAAAGGAACTTTGCCTTTAATCAAGGAGACTGTAAAATTAAAACATGAAAATATCAGTATTTTCTCTCAGCAAATTAACAATCTACTTTTGAAAGTGAGCATAAACAGTTTGAATAAGGATATAAACTTGGCCCTCTGCTCTCAGGGCAGCTATCAGGTACAGACCAGTAGAGCTATGCACAAAATTAAAACTTCTAAGTGCTCTATTACTACAGACCCTATTAGACTAGATAATTGCTTTAAGGCATTTTATGACAAGCTATGTACACCCCAAAGTCCTGCAATAGAGAGGGATATCTCAATTCCAATGATCTCTTTTACTTTCAAAACTAGATTTCAGTGTGCATGGCTTGCCGAAATTTCATTAGTGGGGGTCATCACTGCCATAAAATAATTTCCTAGTGGAAAGTCAGCCAGCCTGGATTACTTTGATAAAGATTTCACAGAGCATGAAGTGAGAATGTTTGTAAGAATCAATTAAAAACATTTTTTAAAATTATTTTTGGACAGTTAATGCCATATTTGATTGGACAGGGAAGTGAAACAGAAAGCAAGGAGAGAAACTGGAGGAATGACATGCAGTAAAGAGTCATGTCTCAGTCATGAGTCGAACCAGCGATCACTGCTTCGGGGTCTGTGGAATGAATGCTGTTAACCATCAGAGAATTTGACCTGTGTCAAAATTGTAGTTATTTTAGTTCTGTGAATGCTTTACACCCACCTGACTACTTCAGTCATTCTCACAGAACCCCTTGCAATAAGCATCAGAAATTATCTCAACATTCATATGCAACAGATCACTACATAGTATTATATGCAGATGATGTAATTCTCTGATTCCATAGCTCCCGTTCCAAATCCAATCCCACAACTACAGTAAAATGCAGCAAACTTTATCAGGTTGAACATTATCGAAACTGGTTCGATCCTAGTCAGAGCAAAATCCTCTCAAAGAAAAGAACTGCCCACAGTAGTATAAGGCATTCTCCTACTCATTCGCACACTGAGACACTGTCTGCTTCATACAGGAGGCTTAAGCGATGCGAAATTTAGGCAAGGCAAGGCAATTTGGGTAGGCAGTTGGGTAGGGCTCTGTGTAACCTGATGTGTCCCTCAGCAGTCTAAGCCTATAGCAGTGTAAGTAAGTAAGTAGAAGGATCTTGAAATCTATTCTATATCCCACAGGAAGCCAATGGAGTGAACATTGAAGTCGCCCACTATAATGACTTTGTCTGAGTTCATTGCTAATTTGACAGAAAGTCAGGGAATTCTTCTAAGAACTCAGAATAAGGTGCAGGAGGACGATACACCACAGCAAGTAAGAGTGGTTTCTCTGCTTTCCAGTCTGGGTGAGAGAAGCTGAGAGTAAGGCTTTCAAATGAGTTATATGACATTAGGTCGAGGGTTAATAAGCAGATTTGACTGGTAAACTGCAGCCACTCCTCCTCCTCTACCAGTGTTATGAGGCACATGGTAGTTAACTGGGAGGGGTAGATTCATTTAAACTGACATGTTCATCCTGCTGCAACCAGGTTTCAGTTAGAGTCAGTAAGTCAATTTGGTGATTAGTGATCAAATCATTTACTAACAGAGACTTGGATGAGAGAGATCGAATATTTAGCAAACCACATTTAATAGTTTTATTTGTTTGGTTTGCTGAAGTGGTGGTTTTGAATAGGTTGCTATAATTGACTCCTCCATCTTTGGGTTTAGGCTTATACAGCCTCGAGGCAGACACAGTAGGGTTGGGTGGGTGACAGCACAAAGGAACCTGCAGAGGAGCGTGTAAGACTGCAGCTCTGTGTGCTGGTCTGAACTCTGGGTGACTGTCAGGGGTTGGAATCACTAACAGAACGTGTTATGTTTCTCGATAAGAGAGATGCACCATCCAAAGTAGGATGGACGCCATCTCTCCTAATCAGACCAGGCTTTCCCCAGAAAGTTTTCCAATTGTCTATATAGGCCACATTGGCCATTTTAGCATGTGTGGACCATCCTGTTTCACAGATGTCCAACAGTGACACTCAAACACTGGAGGCTTAAATACCTATTGTTGCAGCCACAAGACCTATTATGCTTGTGTAATGGGACATTTACCCTCTCACTTTGACTGTGAAGCTGTTACTCATATGACTGCTGATGAAAGGTGTTCTGGCAGGTTGGAATGATGGAAATCACCACATGATACAGATGACATGAAAGGAATGTAGCATATAAAAATGCAACCACTTCCTGAATGTGACTGATTGGTGGTATTGTTTCTAATAGCACATGGACAGTCCCTAAAGACAGCTGAGTCACTGTCCATGTTCTCAGTCATCCTTGTCTTCTGTTGTGCTCATTAAAGCCTACTAGTTTGACAACCAACTCAGTCAGTGTTATATCAATGTGTGGGCTGCAGACTGGACATCATTGTCCAGTGCTAAGGTCAGAAGGAGTATGTCAATAATAAATCTGATATATTTATCTGCTCCTGGCAACTGCTCAAACCAGCTACTTGGGTTTATTAACTGAAAATGATGTAAATGATCCCCAATACCTCAGTCACCTCTGATTAATTAGAGCAAACAACAAGCAGAAAATGGATTAGGGTTAAACTGATCCAATATTAGTAATCACAGATTTACAGCCACAGATGAATGATTATTTATGTAAAACTGTCTCCTTGTTGGAAGATGTAGCTGACTAGTTAAAACTACATAAGTAAGTTTAGTTGATAAGTACAGTGTGACATGGTATGAGATAGTTGATGACATTCTAAATGTTTGAGGTTAAAGCTACATGTCTCAGGCAAATGGCTAAACATTATCATCCATAATAGTTGCTGATCAATGTTAAAGAGAGAAAGTGACAGCATCGTTCTTTTATTATATATAATGTTACATTATGATTGAGTATGTTTCACTTTAATCTCTTATATATTCCAGCACTGGCTTTGTACTACTGTAATGAAACTTTCTGCCATCAGTAGTTGATAGATGAATTTTGATTGGTTGATTCTGTTTGGAGAGGGGCAGCTCTATATGTGAGGCTTTAGTGAGTAAAGTTTAAAGACCCTGCCATGAAAACTGTACAAGCCTTATTACCACATGCACACCTTCAAACTGTGCCTTGTTTTCCTTTGCACATTCTTTAAAGGTGGGGTCGGAGATCCTGGAAAAATGGTTCTAGCAGGCCACATTTTGAAAATACACAATTCAAAAGTCCAAGTCCCCTTCCACAGACTTTTCTCTGAAGCCACACCTCCAGAGCGCAGGAACACACATCGCTCGTTCAGCACTGGGTTCACATCAAGGTGAAGCCACGAAGGTATCGCCCTCACGGCGCAACCCAATGTAATCGCAATGTGAGCGACACAACTTTCCACAACACTGTTGTGTGTCATTGTGAAGCATCACTAACTTTCCTCCAGCTTCTTCTCATGGCTCATTTATGTGAAAGAAAACACCTAACATCATAATAAACCATCCAGCATCCAGCTGAGAGGTACATTGCCACCTACCATACTTCAGTGTCATACATTGGATTACTGGCGTTGTTTTTCCTGCAGTTGTAACTCCTTGAAGACTCTGATCACGCATGCGATTAGTGCACAAAGAGTGGTAGGTGCAGAGGAGGGAGGGAGGGACAGAGATGGTGGTTTAATTGACACATCACGATCCAGTTTACTTGAAGATGATTGGATGGTGTTTTTCCAGGATTGTCCATTCCACAGGTGACTGATTTTTTTCATTTTTGTGAAAAAAGCATTTAATTAATTGGTTGCAGTCTGGGTGTGAAGAGGATTTCAAGCAATTCAGTAAAAATGCTTTAGAATAAGATCACCAGCCCCACCTTTAATATACAAATGGCTCTATTTCAGGGGTTCGAGGGGTTCCCATGGTGATCCATTTCAAGCAAGTTCCAGTTTCCTGATCTGCCCTGAACAGTGTCACTGTCACCAAAAAGAGGACAAATTGCTCTAAGTCTGCAGGATGTCAATTTTGAGAGCGGGATGTCAATTTTGAACCCAATTACCCACAGACACAGCAGAAACAGTAGCCGTCCTGTGCCTTTGGAAAAAGTGATCTGGAAATGAAAAAGGGTTGGGGATATTTATCACACATGGGAGAAATGCGATCAGATATGGAAGCGTCCATCGCTTAGTGATTGTTGGTTTCATTTTCTTGTGTGTGTATGTGTGTGTGTGTGTGTGTGTGTGTGTATGCGTGCGTTTGCATGCGGGCATTTGTGTGTAATGATGTGAGATAATGTGGGACAGTGTCACATCTCCCACAAAGCCAAGCACATTATGGCTGCAGAGGAAATGTGGTGTGGAGCAATTTAGTGTGTTTAATGGCTGATGCATGAACACAGATGAGAAATGAGTCAGAGACAAAATAAATAAATAAATAAAACAGTCTGAATTCACTGTTGATGGAGCAGCAAAAGACTTAAATGAGGAAGTCTGAAAAATAATGAAGACATCTGAAGGAAAGCCTGTGTTAGCAGTCGAGCATCTCTGTGCAGCACACGGCGAGAGTTCAAGTGAGGCTAAGGCCTACTCACAGAGGTCTCAGGAGAAACAGGAACATGTGCATTCAACATACAGACATATTATTACTCTGAAGTGTTTAGCTGAGAAGAATGGTGGTGTTAACTGACCTGCCCGCTTGTTTGTACTCTAATCTAGAGAGAAAGTATGTTGTCTGTCCCTTTACATCCATTTGACTGTTGACTTCCTTTTTAAAAAAAAAAAAAAAAGAAGCCATCCAAATAATTCAGGTTAAGAGAATTTAGTCAGCTGGTGAAATAATGATACAGCACATCTGTTACAAAAGAGCCCACTACCACAGCTAGACCGAGGCAATGCTAATAAACCGGCTACATTTCACTCTTTAGGATGACTGTGGGGCATGAGGCAGACTTGCAATTGAGGATTTCACTTTCAATATTTCAGCCATGACTTTTTTTTAATTGAATGTTATGTACTGAAGACACTTTGGGGAGTACTTGCAAAAACCACATACACATTATAAGGTGGGGAATAGAATCAGTTCATGCAATGGTTCATTGTGGTGATGGCTATTTGTCTATCTTTTTCTGTTGGCTAGAGATCAGTGACGAGCGTAACCTGTGGTCTGAGGGGTGATATTACAGATTATAGAGTTATCTAAAAATGCATACATGATGTCTGAAATTTTACAACTATTAAAATAGGTGTTGGTTATATTTTTTCAGGGTGTTATTCTGCCTCACACACTCCGGACTCAGTCATCATTTGTTTACTTTATTCATATAACTGACAAGGCCAAAGGCTACCAAGCGACTCAGTTGCAGAGGAAACACACGAGTATCAAAATCCAAATTCCAAAAATCTTTACTGAAGAGCACACAGGGTCATACACGAGAGGGCAGTCCAAAGAACAGGTGAACAAATCCAAATTGGGCAAGGCAGAGGTCCAAAAATCCAAAAATACAAAACAGGTCATACACTGAAGGTTAAATGAAGAACTAATGCGAGAGAGCAAAGCACACCAAGCTAACAATGACAATCTGGCAAGGACTGGGCGGGACCCATTGGCTTAAATACAATCAGACACAGGTGTAGGGAAACAGAACAAAGGAGCTTGACAGGAAGTGAAGAATCACAACAGGAATGATGAATACCAATTACAAAATAAAACAGGAAATGCAACATCACAAAGACAGAGACCTGACAATAACCTGCAAACAGACATAGATCAGAGCAAATGTTCCATGACATAACTAATATAATGATGTTAGTTAAACCCCCCCCTTTGCTGAGGACAGAGCCATTTTACCTAAACAAAGTCTTTTGTTGTTTTCTGCAGATGGGATTTTTCTTCTTGACTAAAGACTAAAGCTTACTGAACAGGGCTCAGACTGAGGAGACCAAGTGCACTGAGGTGTGTGGGTTTTATGGGGAGGCAGTGGGGTAATGTAACTCAGTCCTTCACATTTCCACTGTGCAGAAAGACTTTTGATTGTCTGTAATTTATTCTAAATTAGTTCTAAACCAGTGTTGTTGTTTTGTTTTGTTTTTCATGCTGAGCTTTGGAGGATTTCCTCTGGTGTCAGGAGACCAGAATGTGGCAGAAAGACCTGTTCACTCAGGATATCATATCTTTTGCTCATCTTAAGATGTTGGGAGGGAGAGGATCAGGGAATGGACCTCTTCAGTATTGAGGATTGTGCACTCAGGACTGCTGCTCCTGTAGATGTGGTGTGTAGTTGTGTGGACCTGACAGTACCTTTTGCCTTGCTCTTAGCTGGATCCATGGATCAATCGATGCTTCAGGGAGGTCGTACCCTGCCACGGAGCAGTCAACCTCAGATCTGTTCCTGCTGATGATCTAACAGATACCAGTTTCTCAATGACTAGTATAGTATTCACTTAGAAATTACTCAACTTAAGAAAAGATGTCAGCCTGTGTTAACAGGGTTTGGAAATGGATGCATACCTACATACTGCAGGCTAAACAGATATAGCAATATATTAAATTATTCAAATTTCTGTGGGTTTATATACTATATAATTCCTACATACGTGCTATATATTTTGTTTAAATTCAATATGTGACCATATATTACATGTGGATATGCATGGCAGGATTCTCTCAGATTTACTACTCTGTGGAGGAACATGACAACATCAATCCAGTATAGGATAATTTACATTGAATAGTGACTGTAGCATTATAGTTTCCTTGTGCTGAAACTGCCACACACACGCACGCACGCACGCACGCACGCACGCACGCACACACACACACACACACACAGGGATTTCTCCCTCAGATTCATGAGTTACAAGAGAATTGTAATTGCGATCATATGAGCAGAGCACACTGCAGTGGTTTTTGCAATATAATGTGCTTGAGAAACTTCTGAATTTCTGTGTCTCTTTGTGTGTGTGGTGGGTGTGTGTTTACCTTGTGTGTAGGTCTGCAGTCATTATTGTTAGCATATGCACATTTCCATTTTTTTACACATATTTCCTGTGTCTTGACGCACCTTTGCAAGTGCCTGAGGCAAAAACTAACCAAATCATCTGAGAGTCTGCTCTGACTTGGTTGGGTTTTGGTAGAGGTCACATCAAAGGTGTATTGAGGGGAATTTACATGATGGTAAAAATGCAGTATTTGATTAACTCTTCAGGCAGGAAATGATCTTTTCTAGTGCCCCACACCACACAAGTGCAGTTGAGGCAGTATAGATCAGTGCCAAGGGAGAATTCCAGCCAATGGGTTTAAAGTCAGGGTTTTATGTTTGAAAGACTGGCGCCAAACTAATGTGTAAACTTTTGAATGTCAACACTTTCACCTTTGTTTCTCTTAAATGTATCATCTCCTAATGTTTACTTTCAGCAGCATCATGCTCCATGTCAGACAGTTATATTCATCTCAAAGTGACATTGAGTTCAGTGAACTTTGGCGGCATCAGTCTCCATCTTTGTGATTTGAGAGAGTATTACAACAGCCTCACATGCATATTGACATTATATCTCAGTAACACTTTGACTGAACATCTTCAGATTTGGTACAGATGTCCTCTTGGACACAAGGAAAAACGGATTAGATTTTGACTAAAGGTCAAAGGTCAAAATCATTTAATTCAAGCACGAACTGATAACTCTTTGATAGTCAAAGGCCAAGTTCAGTGGGACCTCAAGATCTCTTTATAACCATTGTAATGTTCCCATGTGTTATGCCTCACAAGTGTTACATAAATAAACAGCCAGTGAAACTCGTTTTTCAAGAGGCAGGAAGTGAGTATGCTAGGACCTTCAATGACCTCAGTCACAGCAGGTGGGTCAGCAGTCAACAGTCAACTGGAGTCAAACCAGGAGAGAAAAAATGAAAAGATTTACCACTAGGCATGGAGCATATATACATACAGGTAAGTGTATGCTAGTATTGTTATCATCGGTATTATGCTATTATTTTCATACCATCTTACAACGTCTACTGTATGAATCTTTTCAATATAAACTGTCTAACATGTCAAGAGCATTAAAAACTTACAACCATTCAGAGATACATGCAAAGGATTACTTCAGATCTGCTGTGACCACCAGGTGCCACCATGTATGTTCACTGTCTGCAGGACCTTCACTTCTTGTTTCCTGTGTCTCCAACTAGGTGACTTTCAAAATAAAGCTTCACAAAAAGAAAAAAAGAACAGAAAAGAAAAGAAAAACTTGATATCTGTACATTTAAACAATAAACTCAAGTGTCTCTTAAACATACTCAGAGCATGGATAAGAGGGATGTGACCTGAAACAGGCAATCATGAGGCTCTTGTTTCTGTGTTTAACCAGGCCATGATGTTTCCCTCTATACATGCAGGAGGCCATTTCCACCCATGTATTATTAGAATGATGAATATTGATTTGTCTTTATTGGTCATGCCTTATTTCCTTAAGCCCACGTTTTGTTGCTTCATGCTGTAAAAAATGTAGCAACTAAGGGTGTGTGTGTGTGTGTGTGTTGCACCCAGTGGTCAGTAAAATAGTCATTTCAAGTTAAGACCTGTTGTAAAAACAACACACCATAAAACACTGATAAATGAGACTGTGCTGAAAATAGCTTTAACCAGATATTAACCAGCAGAGATGAGCTCTCAGTGTTCTGGAAGTTTGTGTGAAAATTTTATAGCTTCTGGAAAAAGGTGCTGATGAACCACATATTTTACCTCAATTAGACATGAGGCCTCACTGAAACTCCACGAGGAGGGAGGGCATCCTGCTCGAACTTTTTTCCAGCTCCCACTCTCCTTCTTAACAAAGCTGCAATACTCTCCAACTCCCCCCTCCAAGGAGACTGATCAATAATTCCACTACATTGGAGCCCCAAACAAGTCAGCTGGGAGGGAGGAATGCACTGGGTGAGAGCCTTCAAAGTGCTTCTTATAGTGGTGCCAGTAATGAAGGGGGCTACAGCATATCACTGCTGCAAGGAAAGCTTGCATCTTTTACCAACTTGCAAAGGAACCGAGAAAAACAAGAGTCGCATCTGGCTGCACTTCAGTTCCAACTTTTACAAGAGGATGTCCAAAATGTAAGGAGTTAAGGGGTTTTAATGTGACAGCAGTGATGTGTGTTCTTGTATTTGATGTACTGATCAGGGGCTTCAACTACTGTGTGGGAGAACTCCCACACCCCATTCATTATTTAGGCCAGTGTGAGAGATATCTGCTTCTCACATTACTTCCCTCTGAGGTGGAAGTGAAAGAGAGGAGGAGAGTTAGAGGCAGATGGAAAGATGCAGAAAAGTCTGTTTCAGAATGCCATTGGATTAAAAAAAGGATGTAGACACAAGTGATTAACATGTGGATATTCTGACATGACGGCTACATGATGGCTTTAGTTATCACAAACAAAGCTGTATCCAAATGGTTAACTCTTTACCTCTCAGTCACCTCACAGCATCACATCATTCAGAAGCTGAATGAATGCATGCTCAAAACGCCGCCTCAGCATTTTCGTGTAGACACCCAAAATGGTTCTTTTGTGAGACGATGATGTCACAGCCTCACCTCTCTAACCTGTAACCTGAGCTAAACATAAAGCAACAACAACGGCTAACTAGTGTCAGGTCCATCAGATACTGAGCCTGAAACACGTCCATTTGATCTAATAGGTGTTTGCACTGACACAACTCCCAGTCAACATTTAGTCAGCTTACAGTGTTTGGTGTTTGAATACAGGGGACAAGGTTTTCGTCTTCTTCTTTATTGTTGGTGTATTTGTGTGGCAGCACCACACAGCCCTGACATATGTACTACAGCATTTATGTACTAGAGTCATTTACAGTGGATCTGTGTTGCAGTATTTCTCCTTGAAAGCACAGACCCTAAAATTACAACTTTATTCATATAATAAATAAAGTGTTGTAATTTTATGCATAAAATTGTTAGTATATTCTCATAATATGAATCTCCCCTCAGTGACACCCATATACCCTCTCTCCCCTGGGTGCTAATCTGCTGCTAAGAGCTACAGCTTCAGCAGCACAGCATAAAGCTGTCTGCCTGTCACCAGCATGGTACAGAGAACTGGTCGGAAAGATGCAATTACAGAGCTGAACCGAACAAGTCGTGAGCTGCAGTAGATTTATACAGCAGTAACTTTATATTTTATATGTATCTTTCCATCTGCAACAATATAAATTGTTAAAAGTGAAGATGCTGATTCATAAAAGCACATTTAACATTTACAGTGCTGATGCGTGACCTTGATCTCCACACTCCTGCTGTAATATTTACCACATTGATGCTCCTTAAACTTTAAGGTGTGTTTACACACACAGACACACACACACACACACACACACACAGACTCAAACTTTAATGTTATCTCAGGTATGTTAAAGCAGTGGTTCCTAACCTTTTTTGTCTTGTGTAAACCCTCCCTAGCCTCTGTCAGACCATGAGCCAATGAGACAATGAAAATAAATAAGAATCTGTCTCCCTACAGAATGAATAATAAAATAAAGTAAATAAAAATAAAAATAAAAATAAATAATAATCAGCCTTTGTCCTATCAATCTCTTATAGCATTTACAATTATAATTCTTATAACAGGATTTCACTGCAAAATAAAAACTGAGGCTGTGGTGGATCTGCAGACTTACAAGTGAATCCATACAAAATATAGTCTTCACTGAACTGCCTGTGCTTAAGTCTGGCCTTTTTCTTGCATTTGTCAGCGGGCTCCCCTGAACCTTCCGCCATTTATCCATGTTAGCTTGCAGCTAGCCTATGTATGGCCTATACAAGGTGTTTGCCATGGCCTTGGTGTGTGTCTTCATGGTTGTGCCACAGGTAATTGTCTCCTGGGGGAAGTAGTTGTGGCATGCACAAACCATTTTTCTGGCAGGGAATATTTACTTATCATTTTGGAAACAAATTAAAAAATGTCTCCACATACCCCCTGCAATGCGCTTGCGTGCCCCTAGGGGTACATGTACCCCTGTTTGGGAATCACTGTGTTAAAGCAACTCACATGCTCATGTTGACAACAGACAAACAGCAGTCCCTGATGACAGGTGCTGTCCTCTTTTCACAGGCTGTAAACTATAGTGTTGACATCTGTATTTGTATGTGTGTGTTCTACATCAAAGGCCTGAGGAGCTAATGAAGCACATCTCAGCTGGTCTCTATAAATCCCTCACTGTTCTCAGCTGTCACGTCACACCGCTTCACAACAGTGGCTCCCAGTGTAACAGGAAAATACGCTAATGCTTTTAATACGGCAGGTTAAATAACAAACATCTCAGTACAAAGAGGTTAGTGCTCCCCCTGTTGTGTCACAGTGATTGACAACACAACAAACAGGAAGTGAATTCCAGTAGTAATCCTAAAGAACTAGTTCAAAGTTCCATCACTTAGTTGAGTAGTTCATCATTTATTGTAATTTCACACCTTCACACATCCATTAATGAACTTGTTCTCATTCATTTGTTCAGTTTTATTATTTTTTTTAATAAATAGGCTTCTATTCTTTGTCAGTAGAACCTCCTGCTACCATCCATCACTGCCACTTCCAGGCTAAATGAATTATGCTACCAGTGAAGAACCACCCGAGTTGCATTTAAAACTCAAAGAAAACATTATTGAGATTGCAGAAGTGACTGATGTCTGGACTTTTTCAGACCGAGTGGCACGATTTGCATAAAAATCTCTTTAGTTCCTCTCCGAGTCTTCATCTGTTTGTTCATAAAAACTGCTTCAAATGCCCAAAAAAACTGGCCATGTCTCTACAGATATCACGCACTGTCATAACTGAACATATTTATGCATAACACTCTGTTAGGGGCTGAGGGTTTGAACTGGAGCTGTTGATCCCATTGAAGAAGAGAGCACCGGTCAAACCTCAAAGGACCAATATGGAGGAGGTCATAGGAATATGACACTTAGATATCCATGTCTGAGGACTGTCACAGTCAGTCTATCTCTCTTTAAGAGTCCCGTGTTTCATATGTTCCATGATTTATTAGTTAAATGTGTTTTTATTGTACTTTGTCAGTGCATGCACCGTCCACCTACAGCATGAAACATCTATGAAATGTTCATTATTTATTTTCATGCCTTTTTCAGCACTGTGTTTTTCCAACTGCAGAGAGTCTAATTATGTGTGCATGTGTGTGTTTGCATTGTTTGTGGTATGCATTAGAGTGGAGCAGGTGTGTTTTAAGCTTACCTTATACCAATGTTTATATCACAGAGGGTGTTTGAATTGCTTTGCCTGCAACCGTATGTTTATTTAGTTGGTTGTGTGTGTGTGTGTGTGTGTGTGTGTGTGTACTGTATGTGTGTGACAGAGAGGGACTCTCTCTCTCTCTCTCTCTCTCTCTCTCTCTCTCTCTCTCTTCCTTCTCTTCTGTTTGTGTGTGTTGTTGATTTATGGCAGCACAAGCAGTGGCAGCCTTATTTGTGGTCATTTTCCTGTTGTTTTAACAGGCTGAGCCTGTTTGTTTGTTTGTTTTTTCAGGTGGACAGGGTATGGGAAACCCTGCAGGAGGCCAATGGCAAGCACATGAACACACACACTCCTGGCGTGAACACAAACAGTCCCAGGAGTAAAGACACACACAGCAGCATCACTGCTCCCACTGTCCGTTCTCATGGCCCAAGCCTCTCACCTGTCGCTGGAGAGTCCAGAGTGTGGATGAAATTATACTGATTTTTCTTTTTTTCCATTCTCTCTCTCCTCTAGTTTGAATATTTTCAATTTAATGTAAAAACTGTGCCAGCGTACCATAAAGGAGCCTGGGGTTTAGTCCCACCTTAGTCTTTGGTGATTTTCATCCTCCCTCTCTCTCTCCCTGATTTTCCAGTCTCTGTGGATTCAGAATAAAGGCAAAAGATACCTCTAAAAATCTTAAAAATTAAATGTGTATTACACTGATCTCCAGTAGATACCTGTGGACTTGCAGGCCAGGAGCATCAAACAGTATTGAGCATTAGGCTAAAGTAGCAGATATAATGTGACCACTCATGTCTGCTGCCTGTGCATGTCTGATCCCACCATGAGTGACCCAACAGCAGGGACATAACACCGCACTGTCAACTCAAGTGCCTTTATGACATAGTAAAGCAAAAAAGAAAAAAAAGTGATGAGACTTAAGGAGAGTGGATCTTCTGTGTCAGTATGCAAACACAGGCAAAAAAAAAGTAAAATATTTTTTTAATAAAAAAAAAAAAAAACTTCATCAATAATCAATAATCAGATGTGTGAATCTTCTTTTGAAAGACAACATCATCACTCAGCAGTTAAGAAAGAAGTGAGTGAGGTTTCCTGTGTGGTTTGGTAACAGGTGACTGATCCTGTCACTGGAAGATGACCTCTGTTAATTGCCCAACACAGTAAGTTCAGAGCAGGACACTATAACCCACTGGTGACAATGTACATGGTGGGACATGTTCATCAGTTTGCCTCATGTGAAACCAGCAGAGACCCCACTCAACCACACCTGGTGAAAATCACTGACTTTCCAAACTCTCCAAACTTTCCAAAATAAAAGTCTCATGCTGACGCTCTCCTCATGCAGGGCCAGGTGTGTGAGGGTGTGGACGTATGCAGGGTTTGGCTGAGGGTATGACATGATTCATTGTGTCCTTGCCCTGTTAAGCACCCTCTGCACCCTGCACCTTTACCTTTAAACACAGTCAGACAACCTCAGCCACTGTGGTTCTCTTGGCCACCAGTACCAGCACTAAACTAAAATTGTATTTCCATATCAACTTATGGAGACTTCTTAGATAATGCGGTAAGTAAACAACACAGACAAGTGGCATGGAGCTGCATTCAAATATTCAAACGCTCTGGTTCCAAAAAAAGGATGCAGAGGAGAGAAAAAGGAAAGGGAGACAGACCAGGTGAAATTAGGGGATACAAGCAAATTCACAGCCATTATAAGGAAGTTGACTGTTGAGGCAGTTTGAAGACAGATTGAGAGGAAGCAGCTAAAACTCTGACAGTAAAATAAACTCAAAATTTTCTTTCCTTCTTTGGTCAAAAACAACACCATGCACGTCTGTCTTTATCTCCCCTCTTACTCTGGCTCCTTCCTGCTCCCACTCTCCTTCCTCTGCACCCCCCTATTGTGAGCTTGTTATGGTAGATGAAGGGGTAGACCCTAAAATCACCAACTCGCTGCATTCCCACAGTGCAGCCAAACTAACCCTGAGGTCAAGGATCAGAGCTAAATGTTGCCACGTTATCTGGGAATCCAGTGGGTGGCTTTGTAGCTCCTGCTCTGGGAGTCAAAATAATTTAGGGTGGCATCTGCTGAAACTGGAAAAAAGTCACACACATATACACAGACTCATATTCATAGTTGACTGAGTAGTTAGTGAAGCCATAAGCCGGAGTAATAATCACTCAGAGACTCAGACAGGCTTTATTTTCCTAGTAAAAATGTTCAAATTAGTGGATTCATGTTTTGAGATGTTCATACACACCCATCAGCCATAATATAATGACCACCTGCCTAATATTGGTCCCTTTTATACACAAATAGACAACAAACTGTGATGCACTGTGTGTTCTGACACCACATTACCAGACACACAATATCAGAACCAACATGAACTTCTTCAGCAGTTTGAGCTGGGCTGCTGGATCTGGATCAGCTTTTCAGATGCTCTGACCTAGTCGTCCTGGTCAAACTGGATCAAAACCTGACGCTGCCTGTTCTTCCTGCTTCTAACACATCAACTATGAGGACTAAATATTCACCTGCTGCCTATTATATCCTACCCACTAACAGGTGCCATGACACACACACACACACACACACACACACACATATATATATATATATATATATATATAAAGTTTGTAGTCATCTAAACAAGTATAGTGTTTAAAAATAGTTTCAATAACTCAGTTTGGGCAGCTTGTTTGCAAAAATCAGCAGACAGCATCAAACTGGGGGACATTTTGCTAGAGATCTTGACTGAGAGAGTAAAAAAGAAGCCACAGGAAAAAACAAGCACAATGGAAAAAATAATGGCAGGGCATTCATTGTAAATCTTACAAGCAGTGAGCATTCTTTTTATAAGTGCTCTTCATTGATCCTGCCTGTCGGCAGCAGAGTGCTACATTTCCACCCCCATCTCTCCAGCTCTGTCTCTTTTCCCAAAAGCAGCTACAAGTCAACAACTCTAACTGTGTTTTTTAAGTGCTTCTCCAAAAATGAGAGAGAGTGTGTGTGTGTGTGTGTGTGTGTGTGTGGCCATTGAGTTTACTCCAGTGGCGCACATTCCTTAGCCTCTGTTAGCATTCAGCCCACATAGGTCATGGCCAGCAGGCTTTTGTGTCCATCCAGCCTGGGTGTCACTGCATTACAGTGGGTGAGTGTGTGTTTGTGTATATAAATGGGCGAGAAAGTCAATAGGAGCCATATACACACAAAACGCACACATTTTGTTGGTGGGTAACACACAGGGACAATCAGGAGGTTGCAAATGTTTTTAAAGAGAAAACCCGTTGAAAAAGCTTAGAATTCTCACACCTCCACATAAAATGTCATGTATAAAAGTGAGAGGGTCAGCGGAGTTCCGTCTCCAGCAAGAGCTGTACCAGTGTACTCTCAGTACAGTTCAGAGTCCTCTGATTCAGTCCAGCTGAGGTTATTTTTTCCCAGTCTGACTTTGGCCAAAGCGGCTTTACGAACTATTCGCCCTGACACTCAAGAGACACATTCAAATGGCCAAAACACAACAAGATGAATAAACTGCTGTAGATTCAGAATGATGACACACATTGTCATGATGTCAGTGTCACAGCTCAGATATCAGAACTAAATATGCTGTTAGCTCGGCCTCAAGGTCCTTCATTTCTCACTTCCCCAGAAACATTTCCATCGTGTTGTGTGTATTTGCAGCTGTTGTGATGTCAAATTGATTAAGATGTTTTTTTATTTTTTTTTGGTTCTGAAAGTTCTTCTGTTTTGTGTATTTGCATGAGATTTCTTAATTTACAGTGTGTGTGCGTGTGTGTGTGTGTGTGCACGCATGAGTGTGTGCTCACCTGGGCTTGATTACTTAAGAGTTATGGAATGGTACTGTTTGTGTTTTGCGTGTTTGTGTGATGAGAGTGTTTGCATGAATCATGTCTGTGTGTATTTCATGTTGTGTGTCCTGTGAGTCAGTTGCTCTGGGAATTTATGATGTCACAAACTGGCTCGGTGAATGTGACAAGGAGGGAGAGCACACAAAGGTACACCAAGAACAAATAATTTATAGTAACTAAAACCTAAAATAAACACACAATGAGATGTGAAAGCCTACAAGTATTACCATGGATGCAATGCATGGATGAGTGGTCTGTGGACTGTGGAGGTGCTGGATGTGCAAAAGCAAAACCAAAAGGATGTCGGTAGGGTGAAGGCATAGAGAGAGTGAGAGCACATGGCCCAGGCCCAGGTGAAGTGTCATCAGCCCAGAACAACTTCCAAGACAATGCCATAGGGTCATCACAATGACTTCACAAGATTTCAACCATTTTATATTTATTTTTTTAAATTGAAGTAAAATAAGTGAAATTGAACAGCTTGTCAACTTAACCAACTAGATGGAATGACAGATGCTAGTGACTAATGAGTGCACACACAGATACACACAGATACCAGTCTGCATAACCAGGTTGAAAATCAGCCACCTGGACTCAACCTGTGGCCCTCTGCTCCATATCATCCTCTCATTCTCCCTGACTTTACTGTCTCTCTCTCTCTCTCTGTATCAGAACTGAGGAATAAAAAGTAATGAACCTGGAGTAATGCAGGTTATTCAGTGCTTCACAAGACACAACTAGGCATTCATCAGGTTTTACTTTTTCCTGTCAAATTAATGAAGGCGCTTTATGAATTGGTTGCACATTTGTTTATTTGCATGTGTTGCAGTGTGTTTAGCTGTCAGTGTGGTGTCAAGGGAACCAGCACAATCAGATGGAATGGTCAGAGATGGCATTTTGACATTAGAGACTCATTGATGGATTCTTAACATCAACTCAAGCGTTGAGTAGCACACAGGAAACGTGGTGTTGGTAGCCTCGGAGCTGCACAGTGAATGAATTGGTAAGGATTAAAAGAAAAAAGAAAAACAACATTTAATCAGCCACATCATCTTTCATCATTCTGGCACTGTTAATCAATAATGTGTTTACATAGAAATATAGAGCTCAGTCTGTTACACTTGGACATTGTGTGTGTTTCCACAAAGCTACTGGTAATTAAAACTAGCTTTCTTACATGTTCTTAACCTGGCCTGTTAGCTTAGCTTGACCTTCTGCCTCAATTGCAATTTTCTTTGTGTGTGTGCGTGTGTGTGTGTGTGTGTGATAGGAACAGGGTGCTGAGCTTGCAATAAGACTACCATTAAGGCAGGAGCAGAAACAGGAGACAGTGGGCAGTGACAGACGCTGTCCTGAAGGAGAGATCAGAACAGTGGAGGAGACCATGTGACCTCCACAAACCCTCTGTAAGATATGGATAATGTTGGGGGGCAAAGGGCTCCTTGGTCTGCCCTGTGCACTGTTCCCTTTACAAATGCACAATAAACACACAATGTTCACATATTACTGTTATACACAAGTCCATGTAAATAGGTTGAGACAGTGTTTGTTAGTATTTCTGATAAGGAAATATGTGAACTTGTTTCAAAAGATCATATCAAGTCATCATCGTCCCCACCCATGGTGCCAGGTCATCAGGTTCGGTCACCATTTATTTGTCCTGTACAATCATCAGGGCAGGGCAGCTGACTAAATGGGTTACTTACATAATAATTCCTGAACCATGACAAGTGTTGCCAGGATTGTGGAAGACTCAAGCCTCAAAATTGGAAATGTCACTAAACCAGAAAGTCAGGCTAAAAACACACCGAGAATAGTATCAGACCTTTCGAAGGTGTTGAAGTTGTGTAGTAGACAAAGAATCCAACTACAAAATGAAATCCCATGAGACACGCAAAAAACAACCAAAACCTCAGAGTACTGAGGATTCTTTACCAAACAAATGCATAGGCTGAAACTGGAGCTTACACCTTTATATTTTTAATGCAATACAAGACAAGACATGAGTGAAACATCATAGTAAGTGAACTATATAAACATCTATTTTTGACATTCCTTTTACTTGAGACTTTGCAGATGTTTCTGTGGCTGTGAACTGAGCACATAGTGAGCATGATGACAAAACATGAGCCAGATAATTAAATATGTACAAGGATTTCTCATCCATGGTCCTATATTCTTGTTTCCTCTATGTGACTCCATGTTGTTCTGGCCAATATAATAACCAAGCTGCTCTTGCAATGAGGAAGTTGCCATCATTTCTTATTGTACACATATGTGAAGTGAGTCTGTTTACATACACTAGCAAATGAAAACAAAAGACAGACCATGAGTACTGACAATCAATTTAACGTCTTTATATATATATATATATATGTATATATATATATATATATATATATATATATATATATATATAGTAAAAGTAATTGTTGTACATATCATCATCATTATCAGCATTATTAAGAGGTTTTAATTCTTATCATATTTGATTTAGTTCAATCTGCTAACCAGCCCACTGTTTGCTAGCTTGCTATCTGCAGCTGGAGACAGATGAAGTTACAGTCTGGTATAAGGGAAATCACTGCAGACACAGAGACAAGAAGTGGGAGGAGCCAGGAGGAGCCTGTGAATGTTTAAATGTAAGCACTTACATAATCACCTCATGAATAAACAACAGCACTGTCCAAACTAATAACCCATCTGAACTACGTGTGATTTTGGTCACTTTTGCCTGCAGCCTTTTGATTAAGAGCTGTGTGCTTTAATGATATCTGTCTTTTGCAATAATAATAAGTTGGAAAAAGTAGCATGTGATGCAACATCAAAACAGCTGTTCATTATTCAGAGACTAGTCTTTTATTATTCTATTACCAAATTACACCAGGATCAGTTTCAAGGTTAAAATATAATTTTGATAACAGCCAATTAGAAGCGATGCATTTAGTAACCATTGCCAGTTCTCAAAATCAAATGAGAAAAAGGAATATTTCAACAACAAACCAAGACTAAAAATATATGTATCTCTTATTAAAGATGCAAGTTTTTTTTTTTTTTTTTCTTGCTGTGAAATGTTATCAAGGCTCAAGAGGAATAAATAAGTGAAGCAGCTCTGTGAAGAAACCCATCACAGTACACTGATTTTCTGTGTTAAAGGGCTTTCAAATTTTGTTTTTTAGGTCAGGCGGCAAAAAATAAGATACAACTTGAAGCTCATAATGCTTTACTCAGAGCGATATAGTCATGGTTACATAAGTTGTGCATGTTTGGGTTTGTTTGCCTGAAGATGGTCAATAATCACAGATGCATCATGTCAAAACAACTCGTCCACTCCTGGTTGTAGCTGCCTCCTTTATCAGAAAAAGCATGGTTGTTTGATGTGTGTCCCCCTGAGTCATCCTCCTGAGTCATGGCCCCTGAATGAACCGCCTCTGCCATTTGATCTTATACTTTTAGTTGCTTCACATAGAACGACCTCAAAGTTGTTGTCCAGGCTTCTCCGTTCACCACAGTGCTTAGTGAGTGTCCAACCAGTCTGTCCATTCATCTCTGACCTCTTCATCAACACAGAGCTGCTGCTCTCCAGGTGCTTTTGCGTGAAAACACCTAGTGTTAGCTGAATGCTAATGACAGCAGAGGCTACCTGTGATTTGGGAACAGCAGCACTCCAAACAGTTCTGGGACATCATAGTTTAAAGACACTTCACAGAAAGCCTGTCTGTCTGTCTGTCCATCTGTCCACCTGCATCTGTCTTTGTTTGCTCCTGCCATGTCTTTGAAAAGCTGGAAACATGAAGGAGAATTGACATAAAATGTGATTGCAATTCACATTCATCTGGAAAAGAACTGTCAGAATCTCATACAAGAGCCATTCAAAGTGCTTTACACTGCACTAATAGTAAAGAGCATGACTCCAGCCAATGGCACACTGTGGATCTGATTGATACATTTGAAGCGACATTAATAAGTGATGAACTTAGAATTTAAAGCACTGAATATAAGTGTGTCGGAGTAGGTTCACTTTTTTTTCTTCTTAAGTTATGTTTTGCCTTAATTGGAAGAGAGCGAGAACAACAGAGAGAGAGAGGGCAAATGGCCAAATTCAGTATATAAAAACTGAAAGTGAAGCAACCGTATTATGCTCATATCTACCTGTGTCCCTGTAAAACTACAATAAGTACACACAAAGTTGGACCATTACATCTGAAATGTAAGTTTTTTTGTCTAAGCTCTGGAATCATGAGGCCTTAGTTGGTAAGCACAGTGATCTCGTGATCAACAGGAATGTGATTAGTCTCTGCTCAACTTCAGCGATGCAACACAGAGACTCTCAGAGCTTTCAGGCACACTGGACAGAAACCATGCGGCCCTTCATGAATGAAGTGTGGCGACGACCCTGCACCACAAGGTGTGACCCCGCGGGCAAGGCTTTTATAGAGTGAGGTCAAAGGTCGGCCTTTCACCTTTCACAAAGAGGTCGGCAATGTTTTGTCATCAAAACGAGACTCCAAGAGCGTGACAAGTTAAAATCGCAGCTCGGAGCTCGGTGGATTTTTTTTTCAGTCTTGGCAGTGGAAATTGTCACAGAAACTTAAAGGGAAGTTAGGATGATTTTGTGGTGTGTCATGCCTGTAACTAATGATATGCCGCGAGCATTATTCCCCAATATAGACACAGCCAGGAATAATGTCTCCAGCTTTTCTCAAATGAAATCAAAGAGAAGAAAACTCCTGGGGCGGTTCTGTATATGTGCATGTTCTCAAGCACATTACAACTGGGTTCCAATGAAATCCACCCCTCATAACACACACACACACACACACACAATCCGACACACACATACACACATTTGTACTTTTATCTCTGACATTATTCTCTCCAAATCTCAGCATGGACACTTAATTAATCTGATAACGTTAATTCCCTGTTTCATATGTAGGAAGAAAACGAACCTCTTCCTCCACCGCCAAACCTGTTCCACAGACGTGCTCTATCTCTCCCCAGCATTCTCTTCAATGTTTTCCAGTGGCGGAGCAGTGACTCACACAAAGCACAGTTGAAAGCTTATCGTGATTGACTGATTAAGAGACGGACTGAGCAAGAGCCCAGTAATCATTTCCTTTAATTAAAATTCAGAAATGCATGCTTGCTCTTCCCTCAGGCAGAAGGCACTCCTCTCTCTAAGGGATGGCACAGCCCCAACTGTTCTCTCTTTTTTCTTTTTCTTTTTTTTTTTAACCAACAGAAACTATACATTCGAATTAAGGTCAGAACTCATAATCCAGAGTTTCACCTAATGTCTGAACATTGAAGCATCTCCAGTCGACTTCTCTCTCCTGACGTCCTGTGTTTGTCAAAGTGATGGTGGTTTTTCACATGAAACTGTGTTCTCGTGGTTTTACCAGTATCATCGGTTTATTTTTGAAAGAGGAAGATCTATGTGGATTTGTCCTCACACATCTCACAGTCACACAGACCCCTCCTCTCTCAAGAGGAAGGAAGGATCATGTTCCTCTTTCTTCCTAAACTTCAATCAGTATTTTGATGTCAGGAATATGAATTGATTTATTTACATGTTAGATTGTTTCCTGTGGGACATGCCCATACAGAGCATCAGAAATACCCATACATTGTGGAGTCTGTAATTTAGCCTAATTTATGAAAATTGGAAATAAGAAATGCTGCTTCATCCCTCTCACAAATGCATATTACAGACAAGCACACCCATCTTTACATTATATGAAGTAAAATAAACATAGAAAGATTACAACCTTATTGTATATGCAATAGACATGTTTCACCCGCCCTCTCCTCAAAATCACTCCACATGAGTGTCCAGTTGACTACTGTCTCCGTCCAGCTGGATAAGATATGCACTTGTGGAAAACACTGATAGCCTGTAGTTTTTGATAAATAACGAGAGAAAAAATATGAAAAGTGCAGTATCTACTTCTGGACACAGATGCTGATTTTGGGGTCAAACAGATGCAGAAAATGTCATTGGTTTGTGTTGTGACATCACAAAATCACAAAAGGTCATGACAGTTTGTTTTAAAGCTAAGTGTCTGAATACAGACTGTGTACACTTCTTTGTGAACTGAGGCTTTGATACTTTGACAATACTGAACCTAGATCTGCTCTGCAATCACACTACACATGGACATGACAACTCACTCTTTACAACTTAAGACATTTAAAGTATAAAAGTACCCACTGATCTAGTATTTGGGTAAATATGTACTCCGTCACCCCCGACACCCCCTGCCCTGCCCTATGAAGCTCCTCACATCGGTCTCTCTCCTTTGAAGTTGTAAAAATTGGCCACTCTCCCTTCCTCCTTCTGTACTGTGTAAAATGCTTCAAGATAGGTTCTGGCTAGGTTCCTGGCTTCAAGTGAAGTTTGGCCTTCCCTTCATTCCTCTCTACTCTTTTCATCTTGTCTCATCTCTATTCCCACCCCCTGCTAGCCCTGTCGTGGACAGACAGGAAGGGGGTTGAGAGGGTGGGTGGGGGGACTGTGAGACATGAAAGAGGCTGAGCTTCATTGTTTACACATGGGCACCGGACTTGAGCTGATGCGTACACACATCTTGAGTTAGTACAGCGGCGCTGCATCGTCAACTGGCCCCGCAGCTATGAACGGTAGGCACCCTTTCTGGGAGCACATAGGTGAGACGTGGGTGCTGCCTGGAGGCACGCAGCACATCAAACCTGTTGAGTAGCAACTGTTGAAATGTTAAGAGTCATCAAGGCACAGAAGGCGTTGCTGCTTTATTGGCCTGGAGCGTGGCAGGAAAATGAGAGAGAGAGAGAGACAGAGTGGACAGAAGGCAACACATCCAAGTGGAAGTCTTTGGAAATGAAAGCACATGCTATGTGAGACTCAGCAGGACCCTTCTTTGTTTAATTGTTGTGCACGTCTCACTCACATGAAATGTCTCTCTCATTTCTTTGGCACCTGAATAGCTTTGGAACATTTTAAAGGGGGTGGACTGTGGCCACACTGCGGTGGTCTTGGCTATGTGTATTTGAATTATGTTGTGTTTTTTCGTGCTACATGTGAACTAGCTGGCTGTAACCTCTAAGCTTAGATTGCTTAAATCCACCATCACCACACAAACACACACTCATTTGGGTTAGACAGGAGAGAAACAGTAGCTGCAAACGTTGTTGTAGGTGATTTATTCCTGTTTGAAATACTGTAAGGGGTGGAGTTAACTGCAGGAAGAGGACTCTGATATGAGGCATGTTGCCAATCCTGCAAAGGACCTTTTGGGTGATTGACACCTGGGATGCAAAAACTATCCAGATATTGAGGTGTGACTGTTTTGTTTGTGCATGTCAGGTGGTGATATCTCATTCTCATTTGGTTGATTTATCCGTCATGCGCAGGGCACCTCCTCCATGAGTCATTCCATCAAACAACCCACATAGAATGACTTCTGAGATGTGACAGCAAACTAATCAACTAGCATTAGCAAATTTGCAAAAATGTGCCATTTCTTTTTGTTTCAGAGACAGAGACACTGAAAACAAAAGTTGTAATTCATGTGTCTGCAGTGGCTGCATCTGTTAAACTAATCCCCACTAGTTTTATTAAAGATACATGTTGTCTTGTAAATATGAAGTAGAGCAGCCCCTATATCAGGGTTCAAAGTTCAAGGGTTATTTACTGTCATCTAAAACATGCTTTCACATAAAGAGATGAAAATTATAAGACAAAGGTTCTATCTCTGAAGTGGAACTGTAAGTAAGATAAACATGAATTTACTATTTTATTAATTTTATTTTATTTTTCTGTCATATTTTGGTACATCTGAGCCAGCATTTGAAACAGTGTCTCCTGCCTTTGTGTTGACTGGCTACATTAACTTGCTGTCTAACCTATAGGAAACTTTAAGCAATTGTTCCTATATCTAACCGCCGTGACTTTATACATAACCTGTAATGTTTTTAAGCAAGATAAAAATGAGATACATGTCATCATCTAACACTTGTGAATGCTTTGTTATAACACAAATGTTGCTGCTTTTTGTGTTGTGACAGAACCTTGTAACACCAAGCAAAAAGAATAGAAGAGAGAGATGCCCCACATATCACTGTCCTTATTTGAAATGCAAAAACTTTAAAGTGAATAATTTCAAACTGCTCTGACAGAAACAAACATGGCACCGGAGCAATGCATTCATTCCTATGATGAGGGGCAGATGCTCAGTGGTTCATGCCAGTGAGGTTTTCCAGGCTTCGTGTTTGGGCAGTGGAGTCGTCTCTGGTCAACCTGGCTGAGTGTGTGCATGTGATGTGATGCCTCTGCCCAGCATCCTGTGGCCTTCCAACACACACCAATGGCTTCAAATAACTTACTGGATGAAACTGATCCAGATAGAGAGTTGATAGTGATCATTTTAGAGTTTCTTGTATAAAAATGATTTGCAAGTGAAGAAAATGTCTTTTGGAGCCAGTGATGGTCACATGATCCTACTTCAGAGCCCAGTCCACAGCCTTTTCTGTAACGTGCTACACAGGCTTGTGTCATAGAACATGCTTTAAGACACAAATCGACATCCAGTGAGACAGAGTCACCTTGAGCAGCAAACTTTATAGACTCTAGTTTTAATCATTTAATCACATATTGATTGTACATGTATCTCTTGATATCAAATCATACATTGATTTTTCTCTTCTGTAAAATGATCTCAGATGTTTGATGACTCATCCTGCACTCGTGGGTGGTCCTAATTTTCCAATTAAAATCAGTTTCTTGAATATTTACATTTCTCCATAATATATAAGTTTTACCAGTCACCATGGTAACGTCAATGCTGGACCTGTCAGCTAGTTTGAGAGTTTGGGCTGATGCTGTATTTTCAGTTGTGTGAACTCCCATAAACTGTGTAAAACAATGTGCTGCCTTTAATGTTCCACTCCACCTCAAAGCATCAGCTCTGTCACTGAGATGAACCTGTGCCCCCCCCCACCAGCATCACTGCTATCTTCAGCTATTGGCTCAAACATACACACTGTTACTCCACAAACATCTTCATCAATATCATCATATTCCTCAGTTTCATTCCCATTTGTCTCATCTGTGAGGTCGGCAGGTGGAGGAGTACCATTGGCTACTTTAGGTGTCAATCAATATCCACAACAAATCCCTCCCTACTAGCGTGTATTAACTGGAAATATGCAATCATGCAGAAGTAAATGGTTCTGAGAGAAGTTTCAAGGCGTCTTTAATAGTGAAAATGTACATTTACTCCAGCACATATGCAATTCTCCATGAACATGTTGTAACACATGCAATAAGCCAAAGAGAGGACAACAGCCTCCACGTTAGAATCCATAGGAACTGTCACATCAACAAAGCAGCGGCACGCTCAGCAAACACAGATAATGACTAGGTTTACATCAATAATAGTGATTAACGCTCATTAGGTTCCAGAGAGGTAGAACACTTACTGTTGTTGAGCAGCTATAGAGGTCATGAAACCACTGTCACCTATTGCCTCTTCAGGTCTCGTTCAAGAACCGGTCATTCAAACAAATTGGTTTTGAAGAGGTGTGATTTTGATTCTGTGATTGACACTTCCAGATCAAGGTGTGACATGTAACTGATGTGCCTTTTTCTTCAAAGCAGGAAAACAGGCTCGCTCAGTCTATGAATCAGTCACTTCATCTGAATCAAAGATACTCCATAAAGTTGAGTCATTACAAGCTATGACACTGGTGTGAAAATGGTACACACTTAAATAACAACAATAGAGTGCTACAGTATGAATCTGAGGCTGAAGCTGATTAATCATTAATGATGGACCACTTTACTTTAGAGAGACATTTTTAGCATCTGACATCATGTATACAGCTAAACTCTGCAGCACTGTTACTTTGGATTGCACTGTAGGTCTAAACAAGGTTGTTGAGTTCTGCACTTGTTTGCTCCACCCTGTCAGATTCTTGTTTTTATTCTCATGTGATAATTTTTTGTGAAAGTGACAAAGGAAACAAAGAGGAAGCTTTGCATTAGTGTTTTAGAGGCATAGTTTACAATGATGATGAGACTACTTACCCACCACTTTTCAGTCCGAAGGGAGGGAGCAGCTGGGTAAATGTGTCTTGGAACAAGCCTCAAAGCAAGACAAGGAAAGAATATGAAAAATGTTTGTATGCAAGGTTCATTGTGTTCATGCACTAATGCCTGTGTGTTAAATAAACCCTCCCTGACCCTGTGCTAAACTAAGCTTTATTACCTCTCCAGTATGGCACACTGTATGCAAGTTAAATTAGAGATAGTGAGGATAAAGTAGGGCTATGAAATGCACTTGTTTCTTCAGGGGCATGATGTTTATTTACTGCTTCATCTTGTGAGTCAGAAGATAAAAAAGAAAAAAACAAAACAAAACATGTACTTAAAAGTGTGTGTGTGTGTGTGTGTGGGGGGAGGAGGGGGGGAGGGCACTCAAGTCCTGTTAACCCCTTGATTTGCTGGGTATCAGCTGGGTTTTGCATGGGAATGTGTTGACTACTTTAATCTTTTTTTCCTCAGACAAAGACAGGAAGGCTGCACTCATGAGTGAAGTCATGAGAAGGAAAAAGAGAGAGACATGCCTCAGATGTGAGTGCTGCGGCTCTTCTGGCTTCAATCATGCACGCCATAATTGGTTCAAACTGAGGAGCAATCATTTTACACTTGCAGTCAAATGTGTCTTTGAACGCGGAGGCGTGTGCTGACATGAATGCATTCTTCCCTGTCTGTTTGCTCTCTGTGTGTTTTGTATTCAGCATGGAAATCCCCTGGGTAAAAATAACACAATACCGCCATCTTTATCATAGTCAAAGTGGTTCAGACTTTGTTTTATAGAACAGGTTTCTAATCTGAAACAGGCTGAAGCTGAAGGGGAAGCATCCAGCTGCAAACTGTCCTCCCCGCACTGGCACCTTTATTGGCTCTTAAATAGGCTCATTATGATTCTTCTCCTCCACTCACAGTCTCTGTGGAGGCTCAGAGCCCAGGTCTTCTGGCCTTTTGGACACTCAGATAGATAATCAGATACGAGAAGAGGTCTTATCATGGACTTATCCTCCACTGTTATCCCCCTGCCATGTTTCAATAGAACCACCTGTGGAGAAAAAAAGGCTGCAATAGTAAGACAATGGTGCAGTGCCTCTCCTCACCCCTCAGCCCCTTTCCAAATCCAATCACACATAAAAATGCAAACATCCCATGCTTGGGTTAGGTTCCTCTAGCCCTCTGGTGGAGCGAGTGGAAGAGGGCAGCTGGCCCCAGGGCCCCCTGGTTCCTTTGGTTACAGGGGTCTATCATGTGCACAGTTCCACATATTGATTTATGTGATGCCCACAACATCATCACTGTCTGCTACATGTTGATTTTTTCCCACTCTTCCAAATGTGTAGTTTTTTTCCTTCCCATTGATTTGCTCAACCTCTCCTTCCTTCTCTCTCTGTCTGTGTCCGTCTGTGTTTCTTTCTCTCTCTGTCTCTCTGTGCACACTGAATGATAATATGATCATGTGCAGGAGTAAGGACTGTTGGCCTCCAGAGAAGACCGGTAGCATTGCTGCAGGTCAGTATCAACTACTTCCACTCACAGGAGTTTCATATTCATGTTCATTTTAAATTATTTTTACTTTTTTTTAAAAAATATTTTTATTACACTTAACTTGGATTTTACATAGAATATTACGTAAATTGCTAACGAGTCCCATCCCACCCCCCCAGCTTCCCACCGTTTTCCTTACAAACATATGAATTCAAAATAAATACACACTATAAATAAGGATAACACCTTGACTTAAGGAAACAAATACAACAAGGGACTGTATAAATGAAGAGAGAGCAGCAGCAGCAGCAGCAACAGGTGAGACTGGCAGCAGCTCCAGAGCTCCAGCTGTAGACACTTGTGACAGAAAACTAGTTTATTGATATATTTTCCACAGAGTATCCAAACCACAGTGGTATTCAGTAATCAACTGAAGAAGCCCCCACCACTGCCAGTGTACAATGCAGCATTGTGTCCTCTTTGTATTGTTGCTGATCCCGTCCTTTTAGGCCTCTTAATAGTGTCCCTGCCACTTGTCCTCCACCCTGGTGCTCTGCTGTTTCCCTCACTGCTTTTCATAACAATGAGCTAAAAGACATTCTCATTCTTGTTCTCCGCATTTCCACACAACTCATAATAGCCTGTATAAGGGCCTGCCACAGGTCCTCGCCCCCTCTGTAACGAGCCAACGACTCCGCGCCCCGCTTCTGCTATTCATAAGCATGGGGTCTGAAATCAGCACCGAGGCTGTTTGGCTGACTGGTTGGCTATGACTGCCTCCACCACCTTGCTGAGGGGTGATGGAGTTTGCTGAATGTTATCTGCGCAGTTGTGTTATAGCCTA
This sequence comes from Caranx ignobilis, assembly GCA_021432705.1. Taxonomy (NCBI): domain Eukaryota; kingdom Metazoa; phylum Chordata; class Actinopteri; order Carangiformes; family Carangidae; genus Caranx; species Caranx ignobilis. The sequence continues at coordinate 820,126 of JAFHLA010000151.1, read as the reverse complement.
CATTCCCATCCCATCCTCCATGCATGAAACCTGTGTACCTCTAAGACTGTGAAAAACATGGGGAACAATAGCGTCCTGTGTCCCGTTCCGTGTTATCTGTCCTTCACTGCTTTATTGAAAAGGCTTACCTCATTTTCTATTAATTACATGAAAACAATGATTTTAGCCAAGGATGGGCTCCCCCGGTGATTCTGGAGCCACTTAAACCACTCTTTAATCTCGGTTATGAGGAGGGAACAATGAAGTTTTTGTGCTGCAAAGGAGGAGAGAAAAAAACAGCATTTAAATGACAGGGAGATAATAGACAATCAGCCGCACACTGACTCGTACCGATATCTAAAATAAGCATATTATCATTCTGTGTTATTATTGAGGGAATAATGCATTTTATGAATTGTAACTGGATATTGTGTGCATGTGCGCGTGGGGGGTGGGGGGGTGAGAACACATGTATGTGAGTGTGCTGCATTGAAACTACCTGATTATCCCTCACAGCATTGTCCTTAATCCTTGTAACAGGAACTTTGCCTTTCATGAATTTAGTTCCCCCTATTTGGCTCTCTTTACACCCGCTGCCCCGACCAGGATCAGGACCAGCAAGTCTCCAGACCAGCAGACCTCCAGCAGGCCACGCCGTCCACAATACACAACTCTGACTTTGATTTGAAGTCTTAGTTTGTGAACAGCAGCAGCTGGTTTCACAAAGATACAGACTCTAACTGTGGCTTAGATGGAAGAACAGACTTCAGACAGAGGCCTAAATTCTTTTGTCACACAAAGCAGTTTTGTTCTTTGTCTAAAACCAGAGTGAGATACAATGAGGTTTTTTTTTTGTTTGTTTTTAGGACCATGTTTGTCCTATGTAGGAATTAACAGTTTTAATTTTATATCCCTCTTATATGAAGAATAAAGAGTGAGGGTGAAAAAATAATAAGAGAAGAAAAATCTGATGCTACAGTCTCAATAATCATGTTGCCATGGTTACATTGATCACAGTGCTGAATAACCCTTCAAAATGCCAGAAACCAGAAACAGTGTGACTGTAACATCAGACTGATGGACCGATACCACAGACCAGTCTGACATACCTGCGTGACACCACCTCCAGGTTCCTCCCACATCTGAAACCTGGAGAACAAGGTGCTAGCTCGTTCAGTGGGGACATGACGCACAGCTAAATAATCAGCGATTATTTCCGCTGTGCAGTGTTCAGATAAAAATAGTGGTGTTCTTGGAAGTCGACACTCATCAAAGTTAATTTAGTTTTGAACAGCTGCCAGCTACAACGGCTCTAATCAACAACACTTGCCAACAGCAAATTATCATGACCAAAAACTCTGTTAATTAAAACACTAAAAGTCACTATGTGATTCTGTAACTAAGACTCCAGAGGCTCTTTTGTATATATATTTTTTTCAGTGGGACTCATTGTGCATCCAAATATTGTTTCCACAGAATTTATGGGAAGTTTCATCAGTGATCCACATGTTATGTGTAAAGACAGAGCCATAAACAATCCAGATTTCAGCGGGCCTACTGACACAGAACACTGTGTGCAGACGCTGTCAGGATGTGTAGAGTAACTGGTTTTTGTCAGTGTTTGTCTTCCAAAACAAAGCTGAATCCTACACTTCCCATAATGCAATTGAATGTAGTCTTTTGCCAGACCCTCCCTGTGGTAACACTCATATCTTCCAAACATCACACCTTCAATTTCAATACAGAATTTAAAAATCCCCTGGTTATTTCTTGACATGGCTTCACTGTGACATCATCAGGGTTATTTTCTCAACCGTGTCCACAGGCTCCTTTAATTCATTTGTTTTTCATTCACTTGACTCTGTACAGTGTTTATGGAAAATCTTGAGAGTTGTGCCTAATCTACTTACAGCTGACATTAGTTGTCAGTGGCTGGCTTTTATTTGTATACATCAAGCTGGGCACTGACCAAAGTATCCTGATCCATGCACTGTAAATTAATAGAAGTGTCATCTCTCTACTCTTTGGCGATGCTAATTCAAGGTCTTCAAAGCTGGATGTCCCCTGTGATTTTTTTTTATTGAAAAATTAAATATTCTGAGTCATGCTAAATGTCATCAAATCTTTAAACCCATCCGCCTCGCTAAAGTCGGCCTGTCAGCTGGGAGAGTAAACGCTGAGTCATGCCACTCTCAGAGCAAACTGAGTATCACAGCTGTGTGTGCTCCTGTTGTCCCCCGAACACCATAAACACACACTTTTTACAGGCTGATTTGTGTTGGCTGTGGTTTTGCAGTCGGTAAAAAGTCACACCCCTTCTGGGTGACAGATGAAGGTGGGTCTCTGCAACTGTGATACATTTGCCCCTCACCCACATGTATACCCGCACTCCCCCACCCGCTTGCAGCTGGCATCCCTCTACACTCAGACTGAGGTCGAAAAATTATACAAAAGCAAACTGTGGCTTCGACAGTGTTATCAAAACCGTGGTGGGCCAGGCCAGTAGCTGCGAGGGGCAATAAAAGTAAAATGGCTCCTATTGAGGCTGAGCTAACTTCTTGGGAGGTTAAAGTGGTTGTGTGTGTGTGTGTATGTGTGTGTGGGTGGATAAGTGGGAATGAGTCAGACGGGAGCGTTTGGTTTGTCTCGATCTCACTCTGTAGTTGTCTGGTGTTTAGTCTCAGAGGAAGGGGAGTGGGAGTGGGTGGTGGGTGGTGGGTGGGGGGGTTCCCATGTCCCTCCTACTGTTTTGCTGTATAAGCAACTTGAAGCTTGACAAAACCATGAGAGGCTGTGTGTGAAGACATTTGTCCTGGTGTGTAAATGTGCTAAATGTGTAATGTCATAGGATATGTGCAATACTGTTATGTAATTGTTGTTGTGCTGATGTGGCTGGTGATGTATTGTCTGCTGTTATTATGGCCGTCAAAGCATTTATGGCACAGTTGCTGAGTCCACAAATTTCCCTACGTGGGACAATAAAGTTTACTTGGAATATGAGATATGAGAGGTCACAGGTTTAAAACTGTAGGCTGCAGTATCAGTAGAGAGAAGAAGGAATTCTAAGCCACAAATTACAAAGAATCACATGACACTACCAAGTAAAGTGTCAGCTCAGTTCACTTGCCTCTCTCACTCTGTATTCACATCACTGAACTGAGGCTCCAGCGTCAACATCATTCACATTTCACAAACATGTTTGACCCTCCTGCTCCTCATCAGGTGTGAACCACTAGCTTGTCTTTTAAACATCAACTCGTGTGTTGACAGAGATGCTATATTTACTCCTCTGACTTTTTTTTGACTGGTTCTATGAACTGAGATGATGAGACTTCTTCACTGATGATGGAATGTGACACAGTAACACAACACCAGCCCGTATTTCAATACATAGATGAGAAGTCTCTCTGTCGTGTACAGTAGGGGGGTTGCCATGTGGTTTATCTGATTATTGTCTAAATATTGTTATGCAAGTCAAGCTGTAAATCACTTAAATGTATTAATTTTGATAAAAAGTGGATCTTTCTACACAAACAGTTAGCAACGGGCTGGTTAAAATTAAACATCTAAATATAACAGCTTTTGATCTTTCATCTGAAAAGTAGCACATGCCAAATTCTAATCATCCACAGCTGTCAGCTCATCAGTTCCCCCACACCTGTCTAGACCATAATAGGTAGTGGACAGTGGAGATTGTTGCTCCACAAGAACTTTGGATATTGTTGCAATTCAGGCTGTTTAGCATGCTGACTTCAGTGGAAGGAAGTAGGTGGTAACACTGTTAGGCTGTGTCTGAAATCACTCACTTCTTCACTACTCCCTACTCACTTTATAGTGAATTCTATATAGAGGACTGTATGGTGAGCTCACTGGTAAAATGAAAAAACACTGTCAGACACTACTCCGTCGCACAGTTAATTATGTTATTACGTCGCACAATTAAAACATTGCAGATCAATGCCGACCGTAATCTGTGACCGCAAGGCATTATGGGATATCTTGCCTTGATTAGTGACCATCAGATATCCATTACATTTCACAGTGAATTGTGGGATACAATGAGTGCACTATATAGTGAATATTAATAATCACTAAACATTCAGACACCACTACAAAATGCTGTGGTCACTATATAGTGCAGTATATAGTGAGTAGTGAGTGATTTCGGACACAGCCTAGGTCTTTCCTGGTGAGAGCTGGTGAGTAAAGGATTGAACAGTGTTTCATCTGGTCTAGTAAGTTCACAGCTGTTATTGACAACACCTGACGTAGTCATATATGTATTCTTGCTATTAGTTATTATGGATAATACATGATGGTAATTGATAAGTGAACAGGGGTAGGATTGAATGAGTACACACTTCTTCTTACTCTTTGCACATGCAAATAAAATGTTAATGGGAGAAATGTTGTGTCTTTCGTTTCTTTGTCTTTTTTGTTTTTTTGTTGCCTTTTTTTTTAAATTGTTGTCTTCTTACATGTATGAAATTAAAATCAAAAAAAAAAATCTAATCAATCAATGTTGGACTGAGTGAACTCTGAACACTGAACATGGGACTTCAGATGATTCAGTCACTTCATAGTTTGTTCTGATGAGAAGCAGTGTCAGAGTTAGCAGCTTCTGTGGTCTGATCTGTGGACACTCACAGTAGCTACAGGAGTGAGCAGCTCAGCTGTTCTCCAGCTGTTTGTGTGGAGTGGAGCTGCATCTGAAGCTCTGACAGCAGACTTTCCTCCACATGTGTTTAGGCAGAACAAGGATAACATGATGCACATTGTCAAGTGAAAACAGTATCAGCATGCAGGTGGAACCACATTTCTTTCGACCATGTGTGCTTTTCATTTGACCTTTGTTTGACCTGACCTGACCTTGTCTTCATGTGCCTCACTGAACAAATGACCCTTTAGTTTTTAATATACCAAACAGCAATTGGACAAGTGGAGATATTTAAAAGTAAAGGGCAACTTGCTCTGGCAGTCAAACCACAGTGATTTGCAGTAGAAGGCTATTTGAGAGTGGCATGAAGACAGAATTTAAGTATGAAAGTAGATGCTATGAATTCTGTTTCTGTGTAAGTTTTATTCAGTCACCCTGCATAATTCAATAAACAGGTAGAGTCAGAGAAAAAATGTGAAAAAACAGTAACAAGTAAATGTTCTGTGTATTAAGTATTGACCAACAGGTTCAGGCTCAAATAAAATACTTGTCTATATTCGTCTCATCTTATTTTTCACACCGAGAAATCTCTGTATTTCCTTAAACTCCCTGTAAAAACTAATCTGAAAACCAACAGCACATTCCACATTTAGGACAACTTCATACTAACATTGTTCCAGAAAAACACAAAACAACATTAACACTCATGACTCCCAAAACTAACTTTTCAGATCATTCTTCATGAAACCAAAAGCAAATTATATATTTTTAATTAAAAAAGTAAATTTGCATTTCTGTATAAATTAATTAATAATAGAGACAAAAAAAAGCATATTGTAATGTTGTTTAGACAAGTGTTACAAAAATAAATGTGGTATTACATGTTAGTTTTTGCATTAGTCATGAGTGAATATGTTCATACTTGTGAAGAAGCTGCGTCAGCCTGTACGTGTGCAGAGGTGCAGGTCGGGTCTTGCATGAGAGCCAATGATTAATCTGCATTGCTTTGAGGGTAATTTAGATGTCAGGCTCTCTTCCCCTGCTCTTTGCTAACTGAGCTGTGTGTAGAAAAGGCCTCCCTCCTCCCCTTTAATCTGCTCCGGTCAGGCAAACAGTCATCGCCCTGTTGTATTTCAAAGTGTCTGCCGCATGATTTATTGAGACTGATCGAGAGTAACAAGAAGCAGAGCCACCTCCGAAAGAGATGTTGTCCATGCACACTGCTGGAATAATGCAGTATTGCATAGTTAATAAGACACAATAATACCCAATCACAAGTTTTTTCTTTTGTTTTGTTTTTTAATGCAGTCGAGTTTCTCTTGTGTGATTATACTGAAAATGCCATGAGGTCACACCAGTTTCCTTGTTTTGATTCAGCTCACAATGGCAGAAACACAAAGAGGAAATGAATTAAAATTGCTATTATTAAAAACAATATAATACTGGACAAGTTGAAACTCAACAATTAAGAGTCCAAATGAATTATAAATCCATAATACTATTTGTATAATTAACACATCACAGTCACTTATCTGTTTTGTTTTGGTGCATAGATGAAACTAAAGGTTATTACTGGCTAGTTACTAAAGGTTAACTAGCCATGTTAACTGACAGGGGACTTCCCAGCTCTTCCTCTGTCTGCTGTTTGTTGTTGAGACTATATTGTTGTCAGTGTGAGTGGCTGCCACTAAAGGTTGGCATTCATAGTTAAAAGGTTGCTGTTGGAGGGTGGGGCCGTGACTGAGAGACAGTCAACACTGCCCTCCACATGCAGACATAACCATTATGCTTCTGCAGGTATGCACCGGGGCAATGAGGTGTCAGGTAGACAATACACCTCTGTGATGAATTGAGCGTTGTCACTTAAATATGTCATCCCTGTTGGTGAAGATGATAAGAGGATGAGTGGTATAGTAATGATATTCTAGACTATATGCTACACCCACACACACACACACACACACGCACACACACACGACTGTAGTCATAATAGAAACCTTTCCAAAGCAAACAAAAGAGAAAACTCTTGTATTGCAATCAGTGAAACCCAGCTGCCTTCCACAGATTCCCTTGCTTAAACTGAATTTATGCTGGTATCTTAGTATAAAGGCTGGGTTACTTTTTATTTTTATTTGAACAAATTAGTAATCATTTAGCTGGTTAATTAGCATCAATTGATTTAGCTGCTGGGTGGCATTATGTTGGAAATTAGCTGAATGGTGAATCTGGGGAATATTCATTATAATCATCATCATCGTTATTAGTATCATTATTATTATTAGGAATCACCATACTTAGCTTACAAGGTTAAACAGTTGCCATGTGACCCGTTGTGTCTGGGCTGGTAGTGTACCTGTCTAAGCTCTACCTGTTGACACAGTTTAAACAGAGTGTTGTATTTTGTTATGTTTGTGAAGAAGGGTGCAAAACAATATTTTAGAAGAAACAAATCTGTTTTGAAGTGAATATGTGAATACATGTAGATAACATCTGCTCCTTCATCAAAATGTAGCAGACACTGGATTTCTGCCAGATGAGTAATAACTACTACAACACAATATGAACACACAGGGCTTCAGCCCTGACAACCTGGGGAAGTACAGACTGTAATCAGGGTTACAGATCAGCCACAGAGAGGAGACTCACTTCATGTTCATGGTTGTTAATGGTTTTTGTCTGGTGAGTTCTAAGCAGAGGACAGACAGACACAACACACACATATAGACAAAGTGACAGACACAACACACACATATAGACAAAGTGACAAGCCTTTTCAAGTCATCGCTGAAGCCAACTGGCCCCATTTATTAGCAGCAAAGTTTTTACATTTCTGAGGTAAAGATTGGCTACATGTCATTAAAGAAGAGCAGAGAAGCAGAATCACTTCTTCATAGATGTAACACAAAGTTAGACTCTTTGTGTATTATAAGATTTCAGTCATTTTCTACAGGCCTGCTCACAGGTGAGTGCTCCACACCCCATCCACTCATCTTTGACCTTTCACCTCTTTCCACATCAAATAGACAAGCAGATGAACAGGACACCCTGACACCATCCTATAAGAGACACCGTCCTATAAGAGACACTACCTACTTACCACTCTGAATCATATTGATAACACTGTCACTTCTATTTCTTGTCATGCTCATTATAATGTCATGTTACACTTTGACCATATTAAGATGTATAATCAGCCTATTAACCAGTCTGCTTGATGTTAAAAAGGTCATTATTCCCAAAGGATTTTCTCTCTCTCTCTCTGTCTATGCTTCTCTCTTGATGCTGCATTTTTTTTTTTTTTTGCAATGTTTCATTTTTATAAAAGTTAGAAATAAAATAATAAAAACATCAAAGGCCAGTTCACTGAATCAAAGGCCATCTCTACATCTAATGTTATTAGCATAATGTCTTTATTTTGCTTTTGAGCATAATCAATTAAATTTTTTTTGATCACCTAATGTTTTCTGCCAAGAGCCCTCTTGGAATAAAGCCAGGCTGCTCTGTCTCTGTTCTATCTCTAATCATGGCTTTTAATCTATTGGCTATTACTGCAGATATTATTTGATTATCTGTGTTGAGCTTTGACATGGACCTAGATGAGCAACACAGTGACATCCACCCCACCATTATGAAAAATACATTATAGAGGATTGCAGTGTGTGTGTTCATCTCCCTGTATCCAGTGGAGGGTCAATGCCATGGTGACACAGCTTTCAATGGTGCAGGTGACACATATTTAAGAAAACCACATGAAACTTCTAAATGTGTCCATGATTTTAGACATGAATTAGACAAAGCAACAGAATAAATACCATTTAGGAACATAACTCCATAATAGGAACAGTTCTTTGACATCTGAGCTAAATTATCTAAAAAAAAAACCAAAAAACTGGTGGAACAACGATTATCAATAATTAACAACCATCAGCCAGGTGGGATAGATAATCTAGATGGAAAGCTGCTGAAACCAGGGGCCAGCTGTTTGGCTGGATCTGTTTGCCACATCTTTTACATCAGCATAGAAAAAAAATTCACAGCAGCACAGGAAACGACAAGGATTACTGTTCTACACTAAACATGCAGCAGAGGAGTTTAGTGTAGCTCAGCTCAGCTCAGCTTAGCTTAGTTTAGTTTATTTTAACTTTACTTTATCTTGCCTTATCTTAGCTTAGTTTAGTTTAGTTACACTTTGCTTAGCTTAGTTTAGCTTAGCTTAGTTTATTTTAACTTAGTTTAGTTTATCTTATCTTACCTTGGTTTAGCTTAGTTTAATTTAGTTTAGTATAGTTTCTGCCAACCAGTCTGTTCTTACAAATTCACTGGAAATGATGGTTTGTGAACAAATATAGTGCTAATTCATTTATTTAGAGCATAATGTACAGTGCTGTGAAAAAGTATTCCTCCCACCTGATTTATTTTTTTTCCTTTTTTTCCCCACATATTTGTCACACGAGATCATCAAACAACCTTGCCTAAGTAAACATAAGAAATGCAGTTTTTAAAGGATGCTTTAATTTATTAATGAATAAAGGCTATCCAAACCTACCAGGCCCTATGTGAAAAAGTAATTCAGAAGAATTCATTTCTGTCACTCAGATGTTCACAGTATTAGTTGCTGTTGTTGGGGAAAAAATGAAATGATGAACATGAAGTCCAGCTCGTTGAAAGAGACGAGAGGATCATGTGTAAGAATATTCCCAGTCATAGAGTGACTGACATCTCAACACAAAAATACATTTACCCTTTTTTTTTTTTTTTAGATTTAGTGTGATTTCCACATTCTGTGGATATCATAGATTCAACATAAATGAATAAATAATTGAAAAGTCTAGCAGTGGACATTTACATGCATTCCGCACTCTAGTTTTTGAGTATCTGAGTACACTTAAAAGACAAGTGAAGTCAAAAGTAAAAGTGACATTGTTCTTTTGACCCCACTACATTTGAAGGACTTTCACTTTTCAACAACGTCTATTTTATTTAATTTTGAAACAAAACAGACCACACACTGTTCATCACAGGAGGAGAAGCCAACCACAGCCAACTTCTTTACTGTCTGTCAGGCTGTGTTGCTGCATTTTTTGAGCAATGTTTTTACATGAGCAGCTGAGCTGCACGCTAACGCAAGACAAATTGTTGCCACAACCCTGTTGGAGTCAGATACTACGTAAGCTCAAATGCATGCACAGTATAGGCCTTTGATGTTTTGATTTGCACACAAGACAGACAGACAGACAGACAGACACACACACACACACACACACACACACACACCATCAAACATATATTTAAATGATTACCTGTTTCCCTCATAGCAGCTCATTATCTGCAGCATGGAGGCACAACTTTGGCCTGAGCCACATGAGAGCCGGAAACGCTCGCCACCTCTCACCCCCTGAGTCTCTATCTATCCTGGCTCAGAGCTGGTGTGAAAATATTTCACCTGAGAAAGAAAACAAGATTATAAAAGAGAGGGCCACAGGTCCACAGGATGGGCTAAGTTATTATTTTGGCCTGGAAGAACAATACTGTTAAAGCACACTGTTGTGAAGAGGATCTGCTTACCAGAAAGGGAGGGGAGAAACCATGTGTGTGCAGTTGTGTGCGTCAGAGTGCGTGTATGTGGGCATGTAGCATGGCATTAGCTTAAATTGGGAGAGAGCGAGAGAGGAGACAGGATAAAGAAAAGTCACAAAACATCAAGGAGTGATGACAGACTGCTTTTGACAGCTCTGAGAGAACTGAATAATATCACTTGTGCTGGGGGGGCACGGCAGAGGAATGAGGGAGAGGAGGTTATTTTATCTGTCAGATGGACAGAAATGTCAAGTCATCCGGGAAACTAAAAAAAAAAAAAAAAAATGTAGAGACAGGTTGAAGTTTGAGATAAGTGCCATGTCGGACTGATGTGTGGAGGAAAGAGGGTCAGGAAAAAATGAAGAGATCTGAGAAACAGAGACAGACAGCAAATGCTGAGTGTACTGTAAAGAGATTTCTACACAGACAGATGCAGGTCTAAACAACTGGAATACAAAGATGTGGCATGAGGGGATTAAAAAAAAAGGGTTGGTGTGTTGGTGTGAAAGCGCTGTAGTGTAGAAATGCTGTGCTGGATGTGTGCGGGTCATTCGTCGAGAGTGATTGACGTTGTTCTAATGAGGATAAACAAGCTGATTCCTCTTTGTGATCATTATAAAGCTATTGAGGGCCGACCTGGTGACTCTGTGTTGTGACATGTGCAGCTCTGTTCCTATGTCCCGGACAGTGGGAATGGTGGGAAACTGGAAATTATGACCAGTCAGTGCTTCTGTCAGTGGAAAAACAGGCCATTGTTGTGTCAATCACTCTGGCATGAAGAACAGTGTGTGTGACGTCTGAAAGCTGGTAGATGGATCACACACATGGTGTTTCGTTTTGGCCGATACACTGTTAGACAGAGGATATGAGATAGTTATTAAATATTAAAACAGTTGATGATAAAATTGAAAGTGTCATTACTGCAGGCAGGTTCTGCTGTGATATGATATTTTGTTTAAGATGGTTTCCACACATTAAAACTAAGGCTGTGTCTTGTTTTCAGAATATTATACATATGTAAACAGAAGGGCCTACAATGTATTGTCAAGTTCATCCCACACTTGGATATGCTCTTGGTCCTGTTGTTTCATTTCTTTTGGAGTTCAGCTTACAAACTAGAGCTTAGATCAGACCCCAAAAAAATCCAGCCCAACTTGACCTGAGCATGTGTGTGTTCTGTCCGAACCCATTAAATGTATTTATGGGCCCAAGCCCGATTTAAACCCCATTTTTTTGGTCCATGTTCAGGGCCCCCCCTCCCTAAACACAGAACGTGCTCTGTGCATAGGGCCTCGCATTTGCACATGGAGCTGCATTTTGAGTAATATGCACAAATTGCGCAATTGATGTACTGCCCAATATGAGGCCTGCGAAGGACACCGAGTCAGTCTGAGGCAAAAGGGCAGTGAGACGTGTAATCTGACACCATGGACAACAATCAACATCTGACCGATCACTGGTCAGGGGCTGCAAGTGAAGTGCAGCTGAAGTGCAACGTCCAAGAGATGCCACCAATCAGAAGCAACAAAGAGTGACAAAAAAGAAGGTGGGTATGTTTTTGGCATAAGAATGTAAAACTTTGCTCCTGTAACACCTTAGAAAATTTAAAAAAAACAAAAAAAAAATCATTCTGCTTAAGGCCCCAATTTGGCCAATAACAGACATGGTTTAAATGAAATCGTAATCGCAACATGGAGGTATTCATTATGTAACAAATCACTTTTTATTAGCCCCCATGCCACATTTTTGACCTCAGCACCAGCTCAAAAATCCTGGCCCAACCCAGCCTCAGCCTGGAGTTGGGTCGGGCTGGTCAGTGACTCGGGCAGATAATCTAACCTCTTTTTAACAGCAGTTTAAATGAACCCAGGACACCACAAGTTGTTTTCATCCCATCTCTACTACTCATTATGGTGGGCAACACATGACTCCTACTGTCCGTACTGTAAACCTATATGACAATGCTCAACTACATGTAACATTTTTTAATTGCTCGCCTGTTGTGTGTAATGACTTACTGTTGATTTAAGTCTTTACTGAAACAACTATATGAGTGAGTGTTACAGGACCCAGCTGCAGTCAGGGGACACACAATTTTGAAACTATAATGTGTTTAATGTTACTGTAAGGTAACACAGAAATAGCTAAGGGTGGCTGGAGTGCCCAGAGAAAAACTAAATCCAAAATCAAAGTCAAAAAAGACTTGTCTCTACTGGATTAACCTTTGTTAATCCAAGCAAAAACCAGTAGAGACAAAGGGAACTAACACAGAGTATAGGAACACAGCTCACTTACACATAGGCGCGAAATACGCATGGCAGCAACGAGACTAGGTGGGGAAATCACATACAGGAGGAGGTAAGCACAGGAGGAAACCACCAGAAAACACACAAGATTTTTCAAAATAAATCAGGAAACATGATGACAGGTACACATTTCAAAAGATTTAAAGTTGTTTACCACTTCATCAGAAAATATGTAAACTTCTATCTACCATTTTAACCTCCATGATATTGAAAGAAGCCTACTACTTACAGTTGCTTGTGACAGACTGCATGTCTTCCATGTGAAGTGACTTTTCCAGAGGCGGCCCCTGGCTCTTTTTAAGGGGCGGAATAACAGGGAAGTTAAATGCTAGGTGTCTGACTTGTAAATGCGCCTCTTTCTTCCTCTCTCTATTTATATGGCTCTCTATGTCACCACAGCTGTTTATCGCTTTCCATCTCTCTCCATTCTCGCAGCATTTTGGACCTTTGAAGGCATCATGGAGCATTCACAGAGGACCTGTAACGCCATCGATTTCCACCTGAAGTACAGATGGCTTGACTGCGGGGCGTCGGCCCATAATCACAACAGGGTTTTTTGATAACGATAATAATGATTGCTGTGTCTGTTGGCCCTGCGTCTGGTGCAGGATGTCTCTGCCGGCAGGCCGGACGTGCAGACGGCTCAGCTGCCCTGAGTAATCACACATGCTGAACAGATTTTCTCTTTCTCTGCACTTGTTAAGGATGAGTCCTGTGGCGTGACATCCCAATCGTATGCAACAGATTTACTGCATGTGATGCATTTGCATTTGTGATGGCTCCCAACAAGGTCACACCAAATGTCTCTGTCTGTTTTATGGAAACACATGGTTAAATATTCTCTTGTAAATGTTCTAATGTCTTCTCCCGTGACAACCATTATGCAGCTCATCATGAATGTTTGCTCATATCATCATATAGTATGAGGCTTTCTTTTCAGGGAGCTATGGTTTCCCTTTTCTTTCTTTCTTTTTTCTTATTTTTTTATGCATTGCTCTGTATTTCTAGAAATGAAAGACCATTACCTGCATCAGTTATATGTGATCAATCAAAAAAATTAATACAATAAAATAAAATAAAGATGCTTATATAATAAACATTTTAATAATGTTTTATGAACCTGTTCTGTGAGCATAAATATAATCATTTATTTATTGAGTTTGTAGAATGAGGCCAATGCACATCAGTCAACACATCAGCAGGCATCATTGTAAATGCTGGAATTAGCGCAATTGCAAAAGTACATCCGTAGTCCTAAGGTAGGCAGGTGTCATAAATGACAGCTATACAGGGCATTTCATAAGACATGATCACAGGACATCACACACATCATTTATAGACGGTACATTACAACTGGACACATTCCATAAAAATTAACAGAACATAGAGTATAAATAAATATATAAATATAAAAGTCATCATATACCATTCTGCTCCACCTCAACAATGATTTTTGAGGAAGTCTCCCCTGATGTCATCTGTATTATCAGTCTGCTTCTTCTCTGTGTGACTGATCAGGTGTTACAACCATCTTAAAGGCTGTAACAAAGAAGAGATGCACAGAATAAAACAATTAACATGAATTCATTCAATCAAAAGAGAACTATAATGTTGATGACAAAGCAGTGTTTGAATCTTAGGTGTATAGGAGTTAGAGGGTGGCCCCTCCTCTCGGACAGGCTGTCTGCTTTGCACCACCTCCTGTCTGGACTCAGACTTGTCTTTGTGGGAAATTAATCCCACCACAGCTATGTTATGTGTAGATTTCACAACACAACTGCTCTGATGTTGGATCAGATGGATGGTTTAATCATCAGAGATTGTTGACTAAAGTCTGCAGGATGATTGAATTAAAGGTAGAACTAAAGTCCAGGAGGAGCAGTCTGAGTGAGGGCTGTGGATGACCGATGACACTGTATCAGATGTGGACTGCTTCTTCCTGTGAGAGTACTAACGGGGGTCCACATTGAAGCTGATGCTGTCCTTTATGTGGACCATTACCCGACACCGCTGTTGTTTCAGAACAGGGATGATGGTGGCCGTCTTGAGAGAAGGAGGTGTTGAAAATGTCAGTACCTCAGTCAGCTCTTGAGAACAGTCTCTCAGAATCCATCCTGGGCTGGTCCAGACCTGCTGCTTTGCAGGAGCTGACTCTCATCAGGGACCTCCTCACATCCATGGCAGACACTCAGAGGCAGCTTTCTTTTGTTGTGATGCCTTTATGCCCCTCCAAATAATTATTGTTATCCTCATTCAATTGATCTTACTGAGTTGATCAGATATTAAATTATCGCATAGTAGAGCTGTATCTTCACACTATATCTTGTATTGTTTTTATGTCCTGACTTGAACAGTCACGATCACGCCCCGCCTTTAAAACAGGAAGTTTATCTAATGTCTTAGCATTGGTGCTGCTTATAAATCAACCTTAAAAACTGATATTTTCAGAAACAGCCTCTCGGCAGCAGACCTTTTTTTTAAGTGTGAAGAAGGAAAACAGGGTTTTTGGCTGATAGCACTGACAACTGTAGTGATCGTCTTGTTAGTTAGCTGGTGTGGCCAAAGTCATGTTGCTTTTGAATTTATTTACAGGACTTTTTACGTTTACACATCAACATACTGTTACTATTCCACCATATTGAGGAACAGAGACGTCAGATTGGGCTATGGGTTTCACAGCTACACAACCCTTCAGGACGACATTACAATCACTGAAACACTAAAGAAGAAAATATTTTTCAAATATTGAAACGTGCTAATGTGAATGTGATTTTTTTTTTTAAAGGTACCTGGATACTTGTGGACTAGGCCTAAGACAGTCCAGAAAACAGCATGTCAAAGAGATGGAAAGAGCGATAACCACAACCAGTGGACCTACAATGGCATTTTTCCCTGGCTACCACACCTGTCAAACTGAATCTGAGATGTAGTTTCTGTAACAGGAAACTGTATGTGACATTTGTCTTATCCATTGTGGCTGTGTCAGTGGTGATTGTAGCTGCCCCACCCTCCTCCTACCTTCTAGCATCAGAACCAGCTTTCTAAATGGCCTCTTACTGTAAACAACATGTTTAAATCAGACCTTGAATCCTGCTAAATGACAAGCAGTAACCCACACTCTTCCCTCCATTCAGAGCTTCAGTCGTCCATTGTTCTCTGTTGTGACTGAGTCACACTTTGGCAGCAACTAACAATATTACCAAGTGACAAGGCTGCCCATATTTCCCTGCTTCCGGCAGCACCTGAGCAGCATTGCAACAGGCCTCAATGGAAATGCAACCTTTTTGTTTACAGCCCCCATGTGACAGCGCTAAGGAGAGAACAATGGTGCATATTGTGGCGCCGTACAATGCTCCTTTAATGTGCTTTGACAAGGCACAAGCAGCACAAGTGACGACAAAACATCTGGGTTGTCAGTGAGATTATTAATGACAGCAGCTTGTAATTGCCACGTTCCCACACTTTGTTTGTCTTCTGCAGTGATGTGTTGTTCATAATAGGGTGGGTGTGAGTGAATGTGTGCATACCTGGACTGTGCAGGGCTTACCAAACATCCTGAACAAATCAGAGGTCCGAGACGTCTGAGAAACATCTAAGAGCATATGAATCAGGATATTAGAGATAATACCATCCTGCTTTAAAACATGGTACGTTTGACAAAACTTGACAATTCATAGACATGTGTCACATTCTCCTTTTTTTCTAATTTTAATTTACACACACGCACGCACACACACACACACACACACACACACACACACACACGCACACACACTCACACACTCACACACTTACACAGATCACCCACAAGCACATGCATTTAGGCAGCAAATACCTTTATAATCTCTTACAGTCCCACATTTAGTTGTAATGTCCAAATAGAGATCTAGGATGATTATTTTACTTTTATCCATGAAATGACAGGCACCATTTTGAAATTCAGTCACTTTCTCTAATTAGCCTTTGACAATGTCCTGCTTGCAATGTATAGAATACCATGTGTCATATAGTATAATGTGATTTTCACCCACTGTGTCTAATATTTTAACAGGTATGCATTAAAAGCTCACAGATGATAATTGCACTCGACAATGCTATTTGAACCTGGGGGGTAACCAGTGGGACTATTTACACCCAGGTCTATGAAGCTTGTGCTCCTCCAGCCTTACTGTCTTTTTTAATACATAAATCCACCTTTGTGTTTCTGGAGACAGGACTTCCTCCTCTTCGCCGATTATTGAGATTACTGTCAGTTTGCATGACCTTTGTTTTAAAGAAGAACTATGCAGGATTTTCCCGTGGCTATGCTACATTTGTACTTTAATTAAACAGCTTTGGAGTAATTGTGATGGTTACATTCATGACTTATAATGTTTTATGAGGGAGAACAAAGGCTCTCTGCCCTCCACCTGGCGTCTCTGGGCTGAAAACCATCAGTGCAGCACTTGGCCTCCGCCCCGGTGTCCTAGCTTTCGCCTCTGCCCACCAAGACACAAACTTGCCCGTAATCTTTCGCTTATGGTTGGATGGTTAAGACTACACAAATATAAACGTTGTATCATTATATATGTTATATAACGTTATCCAGCACTCCATGGATTGCTTTTTTCACCAGATTGGTTAAAAACAAATGCACATGGCCTGGGGGAGGGTTAGCAAAACAGTGCGACCGGACTTGCATAGTTCCCCTTTAAATAAGAGAGAAAAAGACAATATAAATAAAACTTCCAGTCACCTCTGAAACAACAAACTGATTTTAAGATTTGTTTCCCTGGAAACTTGAAATACATGAGCTGTTGCCTGAGTGGATGCAACTGTGTGTATATGTGTGTGTGTGTGTGTGTGTGTGTGTGTGTGTGTGTGTGCGTGCGTGTGCGTGTGTGTGTGTGTGTGATTTGAGACAATGTCTAATCCCTGTTGGTGAGTAGCCCTACTGCTCTTTGTGTGTCCAAAGTGATAGTCTTCTTTTTGAAATCTCTTCAAAGGAGGGCATTGGATGAAATAGTGTGTATCTAACTTTTATGGTCACACTGTGATGTAAACGGGTGGATTGTTGGTCTTAAGCCTTTGCTGAGTGACAACTTCCTGGCTTCTGTGTGAGAGTGGGAAGTTTGGTTCAAATTCCAGATGAGGTTGTCAGAAAATTTGAAATTTGAATTTTTGTTTAAAAAGAGAAAAAAAAAAATCTTATATATTACAGAACCATTCCAGAATTACTGAACTATGTGATACTGATTTGTGGAAGTAGGCCACGTATTTAATCATTTCTGAGTTGAGGGTTTTTGGGCAGGTTGGAAAACAGGGAAGTGATGATGCTCTTTGATCCCTGATAGAAATATATGTAGCACTAGAATCAGCAATTTTCCTTCTCATCCTGGTGGTACTGCTGGTCAGATTATCAAATCACTATGCCTTCTCTCGTTAGAAGTGAAAGCACTAAATGTTTAAATTTCCAATGAGAAGAGGAAGAAGAGGATTACTCTCTGAGATGGAAAGGAAGTGATGCTCACCACTGTTTTTTAAAACAGCTCCTACTGAAGAAGGTGAACCAATCATCTCCATCTTTTGCAGACAAAGAGGAACAAAGGTGTTGGTTCCTCTGGCTCTGGTGGATCAAACATGTTGGGTTGTTTGGTTGCTGGATGATTGTGTTCATATTTTCTTTCATCTTAAATTTACTGACAAGGATGCAGAACCATTTCCAAAGTGTGGTTTGAGTGTGGATTCAGGTATGGTTTCAGTGCCTTCAGCATACACCCCCAGCATTCCAGGGTGGAGAATACTGTTCATTGTTTGACACAGTGTTTTATGGCCAAACCCAGAACTCACATATTTTTCTGCTTTACAGATTCTTAAAAGTTCAAACAAAGTCTCAAATAAATGAGAAACCTCGCACAGTGAACAAACCTCAGCCAGGACATACACACAAGCACACAACACAAAGTGAAGTAGAAAAGCAGAATAAAGTGAGCGTCTGAATGAATTGTCAGGCAGGGTGAGACCAGATCATTGTCACAATTATTTCCAACCTGTACTTCGATTAATGAAAGATCACCTTCAGGATCATTGCTCTTTATCATTTTAAACTGTTTAGTGTTCCAGGTAATTAAACACATCGGTAGTGCTACTTTCGATCACTCTCCATCCTGTAGTCCTAAAGTCTAAAAGTTTCCAAATCAAATGGCCAAGCAGGGACATCTCCAAAAGTGTAAAGAGCTCCAAAACTGTTGAGTAGTGTGGTCAGCAGCTGTAAATGTATGTTTGCATGCATGTCATCCATATCACCAGCTTTAGTTTGAGAAAATGCATAACTGTGTAACATGTGATAGTATTGTTGAAAGGGACAGCTCATGCAGCCTGAATTGGGGAATACATTTATCCAAAATATTGATCAACATTAAAGCTGGGGTTGGTAATCCTGGAGAGCTCGCAAGAGAGCTAGCAAGATTTGGAAATAGCACCTCCTCTGAGTTCCTCCCCCTCCCGTCAGTGTGTACGTCCAAGCCACGCCCCCACAAACTGGAACACACACCGCACGAAAATGAGAAGCGGCAGGAGGAATACTATATATATATATATATATATATATATATATATATATATATAGTATACATACTATAAACTATTCAATACTAGCATCAGCGACGCGTTTTAAACCCACAGAGAAGCTAATATTAGCATTACGCTAATACAAGCTACAAACGGGGCGAGCCGTTACAAGTAACGCTGGAAGTAATAACTGGGGCTGCATTTTCTCAGCCACTGCTCATAAATGAGCATGAAATCCGTTCTGCTGTGACTCTGTACGCTGATTTCTTCCGGCAACAGCGACACGTGAAGATTGTGCACACGCGTCGGAGACAGGGATCGAAGGGGGGCGGATACAGTTCTAGACATGAAGGCATCTGATTGGTTTTTGCTCTTCGCACCGAGGAGCTTGGATTGGTCGGAGTTGTGTCAGTCCTGCAGCTGCCACAGAGGACTGATTATTTTCGTTCCTTTTTCTGAATACATAATGTATTGATTACTCAGAAGGTAGAAGGACCATTTCACCCAGTATAACAAAACATGTTTCTGAACAGGATTACCAACCCCAGCTTTAACTTGGTGAGATGTAAATGTTGGTTTTGATCCTTAACTGTCCAGGTCTACTGAAGAGTGTATGACTCAGTCTTTTATTCACCTTACCATTTAAATCCTTGTATCAAATGTGTTTATGATCCTTGCTGCTGTTAAGGACAGTGGTTTGTGCAGTTATATTATTATTAATTTAATATGCAAATGAAATTTAAATTATTAATAACTTTCCCCACATTTAATAGCAGCAGAGCAGTATACAGCAATGCTCTAGCTAAGGCATGTATTCAGATACTGAGCCTTAAAACCAGCTGTCAGGACCTCTGTAACTTTGTGATGTCACAACAAAGAGGTCACAGCGCTCAGCCACACCCCCAAGTTCCACCCATCTGGTGCTACTTTGTAAGTGATCTCTAAGAAATTAGTGAGCCAGTCAGATGAGAGGAAGCCACGAGCCTGTTGGTACTGTAACTCAGAGAGAAGCCTGTGAGAAGAGACATTTAACTGCACTGAGATGCTCTTTCAATCTGAAAACCACAAATGCATCTTCCTATGGATCACCACTTAAATAAAAACACATGGGATGAAGAATATATGGATCTTTAATGTCAGATTATTGACAGACTGTTTGCGGTCAATAAATGCAGCAGCCCTGTGCTGGATATATTCATGAAGGATGTGGTGTTGGAAATGTAATGATCACCTCGGAAGCTGCAGGTTGTTGTGCTGGTGTTGCAGTTACTTAGACTTGAACACCTCTGGGTACAATACAATTCAAAGGTCTCATAATAAAAAAGAAAAGACAACATATGGTTTGTTTACAGTCTGGTTTCTTTAACATTGACTTCAGGGGGATTTTTTGCCACTGCCATATACAGGGCAGCGATCTAATCTGACTCCCAGTGAAAACCTGACACAATGAACTCCATCTTTCAATTTTTTTGTAGTCCATTGTTCTGTATGGACAATAAGAACCAAATCCAGTTCATCAAAAAACAAGCATTTTGTCCCACAATCCCCTCATGACATGCCAATTTCACACCATGGAGATCCTCTCTCAGATTGTGCAGCCTGAGCAAATGTGGTGTCAGTGCACTCGTGAAGATGACAGAACAGAGACTGATTGTCACACACTCGGTCTGTCTCCCTGCCTGCCTGTCTGTCAGAATGCTGGCTCACCTCTCCAGTTTTTTTTTTTTTTTTTTTTTTTTTGGATGCCTTCTACTATCTCCTGCAGTAAATAAGCACCCAAACAACACAAGTAATTCCCTCCCACCTCCCACACACATACACACAGACACACACATATGCACATACCCTGCTTGCACCGCTGCCTGCTAGGATGACTTTTTTGTTCTGTGATGTTTGCCATCACTCCACCCTATTATTACCTCTGACTGTAATAGGCACCTCTGTTTCCAATCAAGTTTTAACTTTCTGCTGGAGAAAGAAAACGGTTTTGCAGCAGATACTTTTCATTCCTCACACACACACGTGCACACACAGTAATGTCTGTCAGTGTCATTCCAGCTAGCACAGCTCACCCAGACTGTTCACACAGCACTTTTACTGCTCACAAAGGATGGTATTGTTGCCAGAGTACTGTCAGAAAGTTGAAATGGGCCCTGTGTTGTTTATTGTGTGAATCAGAATGGATGGTAGGTGGTCTGTCTGTGTTCAGACTCCTGATCTCCACTGAAGAACAATGGAGTTGGCAAATGGAGGAGGGAGAGGAGCAACAAATAAAATCAAACATGTATTGTTCTGTAATCTCTTTTCTATTGCAGCTCCCCATATGTATTATGTGCTCCAGTCCTGCTTTTTTTTTCATATTTATTTTTTTTCTCATGAGTGTCTCTCCTCTTCATGTACTCTACCCATTGTCCATCTCTCTCTAGAATGTCAAGGTGTTACATGTTATTTCAACAAATCTCTCTCACTTTCTGCCAGGCTAAGGAGCATTTGAGATGATGCTGTTTGACAATACGTTCATGAATGGAAAACAGAGCTGGTTGAGGTAATTGCCTGGGACAGGAAGGAACTGGGAGTCAAGTCACCACCGGCAATTTTCTGTCATTATTATCCCTGTGTTATCTTTGTGACTTTGTGGCTCACTCTGAGACTAACTCACCCACGCTGCCACATACTGACACACAAAAGCACTCTGTTTTCTTACTACTCCACACAGCCTTGACTGCAGGCTGCTCTTCTCCCAGGGTGAAACTGATAGACCTCACAGCTCCATTTACATGAGCTTTTCTAGTCCAGACTTAAACACTCCGTGGCAGGATTTGTCGCTATGTATGTCTGATTTTATTTAACCCACAAGGCATTTAACAAAAAGAAGAAGAAGAAGTAGAAGGGAAAAAATAGACAACATGTCTAACAGACACACTCAAAGACTATAAATAAATAAATATGGTTTATAACACTGACAAAGAGTGTTATTGTCAGCGTATTGACAGTGTATGACTCCGCCCCTAAATTGAAGCTTGTCAAAAAAATGAGAAAAGAGGTGGGGCATTTGTGGAGTGCATGCTGGTTTGTGGCAAACATCTGCTCACCCACCTGTCATTTTAAAGATGCATGCCCTCATTCATTCACATTCCAATGAAGATGTGTTTTAGCCACTTTAACAGTTGCGCTACCACAACTCTAGATATCTAGATGTTGGACTAGATATCCACATGTCGACATATCTCCTCAATTAGATACTGTACAGACTGTGCAGTTATAGTACATTAGTACTTATGTATATATATATATATATATATATATATATATATATATATGTGTGTGTGTGTGTGTATGTGGGTGGGTGGGGTATATATATAAAATAAATATAAAATAAAAATAAAATAAAATGACCACTACAAACCACTTTAAGTTTTAAGATGGAAATTTTGACACAGTTTCACTTTTGTGAAATGTTCAAGCTGTGATGTCTGCAGCACCTTATGACAATGGCTAAAACATCTATTAATACACAGTTGCACATGAAGTTGGAATAATTTCTTTTCAGACACATTCCTCTTTTTATTCCTATTATAGAGGTGTGGTTTATTTTTCGCAGTGATATGTTGGAAGAGACTGGTCAATAAAGTTTTGAGAAGATATACACTTTCTCTATCAAGAATAAAAGACATTCACAATCATTTCATGAGAAGAGGAAAAAAAAAAGATTCCAGCTTTATGGTCAATCATGTATAACATTCTTCTCTTTCATGGATGCACATCAAGAGAAGTGGTTCTAGCTGACTCCCCACAGGTGACATGGTTACAGGACAGGAAGGAAACAACAAAAACAAACTCCTTACAATGCCCACTGGGAATACTCCCAGTATCCCTGAGGGCCACTCTGGCCCTGGTTTGGTTTTAGATACTCAGAAATCTCATGTTTTTTTTCATGTTACATTCAAGGCTTCAGAAAGCATTAACAACATATATTTAGAAAAAGTCACAGACTGAGAGATTTGTAGTTTTTGTGTAAACAATAACAAGACTCCAACGATCCAACAGGCAGTTCTTGTGTTGCAAAAAGCAAATGAAATGTATATTTCATTTGAATCTTTTCATTGCTTTATCTTGGCTCAGGGTGACCTCATGACTTCTTCAAGCCCCAAGATCAGATGGAAGCTGGTGGAGATGGCTTTAAGCCGTATGATGTCATTACTGCTGGTGCTGAACCAACTTTTCTTTATTTCCATCCTGAGAAGACACTCTACAAACTACATGGTGCCACCACCCCCACCACCCCAGTCTGTGTGATCGCCATATCTGGCCTATGTATCTGAAACACAAGACTGTTTGGAACTACATTTTCTGAGCTGTTACTGCAGCATAAAACACACAAGCACTGACTGTATCAGCTGTTTAAGTCATCATTGCATTGCAAGTTGCTCAGTAACTGCTGTGGGATGAGGTAATTCCTGTCAAATCAGTCCAAATCCATGGATGATAGGATCTAAAATAAAATAAAATAAAAAAAACTCAGAAGTGTTTTTAGTGGTTTTTAGTGGCTGAAGGACTGAATATTCTGTGGTGTTGAGGCAGGAAAAGTGTTGAATGTTAAATAAACAAGACCTGGGATTGTTTTCTCTCTTTCCCTTCTGGTAGACCAACAATAAAGATTATAGACTTGCAAAGGAATTCAGGATGGTATTTGTGTTTCTGCAGAATGACAGCCTCTACAGGATGTGTGTATCTGTAAAATCACATTTTGTCATGCTGCGCAGAGGGACACAAAGCAGAACTGTAGGAGCTACATGCATCACATCCAAAGAGCTGGAGGGCAAATTGAGAGAAACTTAAGAGCGAATTTCAAAACGTGTGCATCCATCTGTGTCTGCTTGAAAAACTTGGAGGCCATGCTACTGAATTGGAGGCCAATTTGACCCCTATTCCATTAACCTACCCACTCTGGCTATGTACTGTATTGGCAGACATGTGCCTGACTGAAAGCTGTGATTATGCTCTTACTACTGGACAGACAAAGAAAGTGATGGCAGGGCAGCGCTAGAAATAGAAAGAAAGAAAGAAAGCATGGTAATCAATACTGGCTTTTTTTTAATACATTCTTAATCCTCTCGTTTAATCTTTTCTTTGAGTGTGTCTCACTCATCAGATGATCGGCCACCTCCTTGGGCTGAATATTTGTTATTGTCTACCCTGTGTGGAGTGATGATGATCCAGAACAAGCCTCCCTTTTCACCGTGTACCCACAAATTGCTGTCTATCACAGAGTGTGCGTAAAGCCTTTAAGGTTTCACTTGATTCTGCCGATTTTGCCAAGACAATAATAAGCTGAGTGTCAGATGGGAGTGGGAGTGTGCAAAGAAAAGAAGAAGGAGAAAGGCAAAAACATACTTATAACTTCTGTCTGAAACTAAATGAGTCTGTTTCATGTCAGTGAATCACTGCCATGTTTATGTATGAAAAAAGGTTTGTTCTTGTTGTGTTCTCTAACAACTCTTTCTGGGTTGTAAAAACCATCAATAGATATACAAAAGAGAAATATTAAATAATGTTAATATAAAAATTAACAATAATGAGGCTGCAGTGAGCAGCTGGTTAGCTTAGCTTAGCTTAGCTTAGCATAAAGAGAGTTAGGTCACTTTCAGTGCATCTGTACACAATGCGTCTGTGTAACATTAGCAACACAAACACCTCGTAGTCCATCATCATCTCATTGTAAGAGTGAAATCCTCTTTGCCTTGCTGCCTAACCTGATGGTCATATTAAACAGCTTGCTGAGCCATGTGCATTTAAGAAGTTAAAAAAAGAACATACACAAACAAAGCGGATAATCACAGAGGTAACTGCAGTCGGCGTATATAAAATAGAACAGCTGACTTAACATGCTGCTCCGTGTTTGCTGTTTGTTTTCGCAGGTTAGGAGGGAGGGATGTCCCTTTGTCCAATCAACGAGTGCGCCTTTCAACTGTGTGGCGTTATTGAGAAAGTCCTCCACTTCAAAAATGGCAGTGTGAAAGCAGAACCGACCCAAGTGATAAATGCATGTGACACACTGTTATCTGCTGTTGATCTTTTAATACAAGATTAGAGCAACGAAGTCCCACAGCTGTTAGGAGTGGCCATTGGAAAGTGACGAGATAGGATTAGCTAGATAACATTAGCAGTTGTTGTTGAGTAAAGGAATCATTAATCTGCAGTCAATGCTCATTGTAGGAATTTCACAGTCTCATAGTTAGATCCCTCATACCCTTGAGCTATGTCTATTTGAACATAATGACAGCAAAAAAGTGACCAATCTCAAAATGTCAGCAGATGACCGGCCATCTGGGCTGGCCTGGTCATTCTGCACAATATCAGATCTGAACACATGGAAACTCTACAGTATGAAACTTTCAATAAAATGTTAACACTGTTGTGAGAATATTTCCTTCACAAAGGTATCACACTGTGTAAATTAGATGTAGCTAAGAAAACCAGCAATATGGGCAGGAGCAAGATTAGAGCAGGCCTTACATGTTTCATCAAATCATGGATAATCTGATCATTTCTGTCAATTTATATATTGTAGCAGTCAGTTGATAATGGAGCAGAGATCTTGAGATGATCAATTAATCTGCTGGATTTTATTGGGTTGTAAATTTGAAATGGATTACCGTTCTTGTGTGTCAGTCTGCACTCAATAGTCCACTAATTGGCAGGTCTGTAATTTGATTCTTAGCTCCACCAGCCGTGAATGTGGATGAAAGGTTTATTATGAAAGTGTTTTGAATAGATGTTAACATGCTGTTGGTCACATATTGCACAGCACCCTGCAGGCCCATAAATGTAGAGTCCTGGAAAGAGAGACAGGAAGGAGCAGGACTGGGCGCCAAAGGAAGGGGTCCTAATGCTTCAAAGTGTGAATACCACACACTGTCCAAATGACACCAGAAGTGCCACAGTAATAGATTAGATGAGGGAATCAGCCGTCATCCACCCCACAGCTCCTGACCTGCAAAAGAAACAGTTAGCAAGGCCAAGCTGTGTGTGTGGGAGTACACAATGAAGCTCTCCGGCATTGCACTGCAGCTGACCTGCAAACTCTGCATATTCTGCAGACCTAATGAAATAATAAGGAACAAAAGACACATGCAAATCTAATGATTACTTTGCAAATATGCACACACACACACACAAAATGCATAAATTATATAACTCAATCACTATTACCAACCAAGCAGCAACCAAGGAAAAGTCCTCAGACCCTCACATTGACTGGAGAAAAACTCCCAAGAAAAAACAGAGGAGGGATCCATCACCCAGGGTGGGCAGAAGTACTGTAGATGTTGTGTACAGACAAGAAAACAGTTTGCAAAATGGAATATAGAATAATATGGAAGATAAGATCCTTCAAAAGGAGCTGATGACGGCATCTTGTGGTGGGCAGGCTGGGTCATATACAGGGAAAGCAGGGAGAGCAGGCCAGTTTAATGGGAGTACTGGTGAGCAGGCAGGTTCATAAACAGAGGGCAGGCCAGTTTAGGAGCAGAGGAAAGGATGGGATTCAGGTGGTGGTTGGTGCAGAGGGGATGGAGCTCTGGAATCTAAGAAATCTGTGGTAATAGGAGAGGAGATAAAGGGAGGAGAAGGGAGAAGGGGGGAGGAGAAGTGAGGGAGGAGAAAAGGAGAGGAAATGCTGAGAGGATGCTGATGTTGCTATGGCACTCCCAGGTGTATCCTGTTTGCTTCAATAATCCTTGAGTGGTGTCTATAAATCTATAGGCACTTGTATATAAAATGCTCACTATTCACACCACTGATTGCCAAGAAGTCCAAAGAACCCTGCAGAATTCTGTTTTCAAACTGTAGTGACACATACTGTAGATGAGGATAAGGGTGTAAAAGCTCTGAGTGTTCAGGGGAGCAGTGAGTTGGCCGTCAGCTGGGGTAAGTGACCAAGATTAAGGTTGAGAAAATGAAGCTTCTTCATTGATAAATCACAAAATCAGGTCATACATTCAGCTCACAGATTCACTGAGTAGATGAATGAGCTGAAAACGGGCTACATCTTTCGTGACTTCAGGTAAACCACCGAGAGATGTACATGTGTTATGCCAAAAACTCTCCAGAGATTGACACACATGCACTCCTTCTCCATGTGCCTGTTTTTTAACCACCACATCCTCTCTCCTCTTCCTCTCCTTCTCCTGTTCCCACTCCTTTGCTGAAGGTGACTGTGACAGAATGATGACAAATGTGCCATGCTGACCTTCCCATAGCTCACACACTGTGTCTGAGCATTACACGCACCCTCCTCATACATGTGTGAGTGTGGTTGTTGAGGACGTGCACTGCAAACCCCCAAGTCAGATGTTAATCTCGGCCTCCCAGAATGCCTGGGGGCAGATTGCATATTGTGGCATATGTGCTGAGGCTATGCATTTCCACAGCAATCTACACACATTGCTTTCATTAAGAATCTTTCTGTACTTTGCCTTGCCCTTACTGGTCTATCTGTCACCAATAGCCTAATGCTGCCTCCACCAGTATTCACCATTGGGCAGGTCATGAGTAGGTCTCAGTAATAAAGCTTAGCTGTGGTCTCATCCAACCAGAAAACTGTTACAGCGCAGAGGCTTCATCAGGACACTGACATAAAGCCCAGGACAGTAAAGAGCTTGATGGTTTTTCTTCTAGATGTATGACCATCAGTTTCTTGGCCAAATGTTCTAAAATCCTGATTTTGGTTTCTTCATCACAGAGTATATTGATGTTAGCATGAAGCTGCAAGATAACTGTTTAAACCCTGAGTGGGTCTGGATTCCTTCTTCACCCACTGTACCTGTGTGTGATTGTTGGTTTATTGAAAGTGAAACATGATTCACCTCACACGCTTCCCTTGCTCACATTCCTCTCTGCTCAGAGAACACAAACCTGACATCTGCTCACTGTGTCACTGTTGATGTTTACATTTACATTTGCAGTGGATATTTGTTCTACCAGGCTTGTTAAACAGTAGTGGGATTGGATATTATGTCCCATAGTCAGTGTTTTTTCTGTCATGACCTGAATCCTTGGAAAATAAAAGACTAGATCAAGTGACAAGTGGAGGCTCCAGTATGTGACATTTCTACTATCTTTGACCTTTGGAAATTGTGGTCATGTTTTTTGTCTGTTGAAGCATTGCTTTATCTTTCTGAATTGTATAATGACCATTTGAGATTCAACAGTGCTGCACCCTGAGGTCCTTCTGTTATGTATCAGTAGCTGTAACAGTAATTTGACCATGTTGTCATTATGTTTTAATCCACCAAGGCCCTGCAGGAGAGAACTAGCTTCTTTTTCTTCTTCTTCCTTGTTTCTTGTTGGTAATTAATACATTCAGCTGAAACCTTCAAATATTTCACATACGTTGTTATGGAGTTATACATTCTGTCTATCTCTGGTCTTATATATATTTCCTTTATCAGTGTTGGCTGAAAAGTTCAACCTCTGTTCAGAACTCAGTAGCTCAGCTCAGTCACCTTAAGGAAAAGTTGGAAATTATGTGGTGGTCTCTGGCTAAACTGTGTTATAATTCTATTCAAAATAATTGTATTCAGAGTGCATATATGTCAGTAAGATTTTGTATTTGTTACATTCTGATTCATCTGTGTCATTGATGCAGCTGCAGTAATGAATGAAGGTGACACAGTTTCATCACAAAACGTCTTCATGCTTTGGTAAAAAAAAAACAAAACCAAAAAAAAAAAACAAAAATCAAACCTAACCTAGCCTAACTTAACTGATAAAATGTACCTAATTTCATCCGGTAATCCTCACGTGGTTGTGGATATGGCTGTGCTTTCACATGTGTATCAGCTCATTAAAGAACTTCCTCCCCTGTGACAGCTCTTAGTTTAATCTCAACAGGGTTAGAATAAATTAACTCGTTAGAATCACCTGGGGATCACATCTCTGAACCTACCTTTTCCTCTTAAGGTGCTAATTACTCCCCTGAAATGAGAGTAATCAGTGGATGAAGTGATGTTGCATGCACTTGTCTAGTGATTGTGTATATCACACCCTCGAGTGCTCAGAAGCAGGCTTAAGGAATGAACTGCTTCAGTGGAGCAATCAATGAAGGGGCAGTGTATTTTGAATCTTGATGACACACGGACACGGTGACTTGGGACAGACAATAATGACTACAAACAACATTGTTGCAGTTCAACTCTGGCAACACTTCACAACACAGTAGGACTTCCCAAAAACCATCAATTCTTATTAATAAATAAGGCATATATATTTATGTTAGTGTGGTTAACTCATTATAAACAAGTTACAACACAGTTTTCATACACGGATGCAGGTTTTCTATTTGATAAGATCAAGTTAATGCTAAATCATAGGAATGGGTTACTACCATTGTTAACAAGTGGAATTTTATGTACAAGTAAACTCTGCCTTGTTCACCCACTAATTACTAACATCATCTGTCAGCTGCCACTAATCAGCCTTATCAACAAATGGTAATAATAAAAAAAAAAATCCTTACAGCTGTAGTAACATCTACAACCTGCCCCATTCTTAGTCCCAGGCTCCTCTGTCTCTTCAAGTAATCCCTGTCTGGTTGATCTGATATCGACTGTGTGCGGGCTGGGCCATCTGTTGCATAAAGATGCCACACTGAATGAACATCATGAGCATCAAATCAAGTTGTAAGGTCTTGTTGACTTTATGCATGTTCATAGACAGTGAATGTGTGACGTCATCCTCTAAGACAGACCCCAGTGCATAGCTATACTCATTAAAGATAGGTGTTTTGTTCTGCACTGTTTACACAATAAATGACTGGGTGTTGCCTGATTATCCCCTCACCTTTGTAATGGTTGGTCTCAGTTCTGGGCTGAGTAGAACTGTGGTGTTTGACTGCCCCCACACACCAGTAACATAAATAGTTGGATGGGGCCTCCCCAGCATCAGTGACTGCTCACACACTCACATGCTGGGAGCTGGGTTTATCCTCATGGGTTTTAATGGATTTTATGCTTTTTCATTTAGTTGAAATACGCTTTTACATTTTTTCTACTATTAACTGCTATTGTTTGTAGGTCACAACAGAATACACAGCCCCTCCCCTCCACTCCACCCCGCTCTACTCTCAATCCTACACAAAACGCTGCTGACCTTTTACTCCCCAAGCTGCCAGAGAGAACGGTAGGGATGGATGTGTCGGGGAAAAGGGCAAGATAGAATGGATGGATAGAGCAGGGGTGGGAGAAATTTCCATGTTCCCTCTCTCGCTCATGTAAATATTTACGACAGGAATGATGTCTCAATGAATTAAGCTTTGCTTTTATGGGACAGCACTATAGTCATTTGAGGAATATTTTTTGCTGAGACAAAAAGGTGCAGGATTAATTTAGAGTTTGTATTCCTAACAGACATTCCCATGGTTGGCTTCATGTCTCATAATTGCAGAAATAAGAGATTTTGAACTAGAACAAACTATTTACTAAAGTCTAATAAAGAAGCCCCCCGCTAATAATAATAATTTAATCCCTTTATTCTACAATTAGTGCATTTTGGTTGTTTATCTCTTGATTTTCTAACACAGTTTGTAGTTCCCATGAAGAGTGGGAAGTTCCACTACAAAGAGCTTTGCTTTGCTAAATCATAAAGTAAGAATTTGTTAAATCCTCACTCTTTATTTTTATTCTGAGGCAAAAGTGTTTTCAGCAAATTTCATTTCCCCCTGAGAATTCAAACTCGGGGAATTCATTAATTACATGATGTCTCTGAGTAATAATTCCGCTCCAACAGACCTTCATATTTACTGTGAAATCCCACAGAGACTGAACCTGAATCTAGTACACATACGTGGACAAAAACACACATGCAGACTACTTTGGTTTTCCATGCAGCCATATGCATAAATTCTGAGACAAAGAGAGACTGGAGTGGGGGCTGGGGGTAGGGGTCTGTAAATGTGTGTTTGTGCTTGTTTATTTCTTTTACTGTATTTATGGGGGCCAGAAAACCAGGAGCCCGCTGTGCTTGTAGGGTCCATCGTGCTGGATCCTACAATTTTGAAGGGCCATTTGAAGGTTGCCGCTTGGTTTAAGGGCTGGGGTGAGGGGCTAGAGAATGCATGATGTCAATGTCGGGCCCTGCAAAAATAGCTTGTGTGTGTGTGTGTGTGTGTGTGTGTGTGTGGGGGGGGGGGGGGGGGGGGGGCATGTGTGTGTGTGAGTGAGAGAGAGAGTGTGTGAACTAGGGGCTGGGGTGCTGTTTTATCTACTCCCCCAATCTGTTAGACAGGAACACAGGATCCTGGCTCTCAACACTTTGCTGACACATCCTTTCTGCGCTGCCTATGACTGACAGGCAGGCTGTGGTGCAGAGAGAAAAGGATACAAGTGCAAACACTTAAAAAGGTTCAGATAGATTACAAGTTAAGGAAATGGGAACATTTGGCCAGATCTCACTCTCTCACCAATGGAATTCTCTTGTGTTTGTTGTGCTTTCCCCCATTGTTTCTGGTTTCATCTTATTTCATGTTATTCTCATTTCATTTCTCACCTCCTTCACTTAACTAGACTTTGGCACTTGATATTTATATTGTTATTATAATGTTTATTACAATGATGAGTTAATTGGCCATGGACCTATCACACTAAATCAATTAATTTCACCAAAGTCGCCAAAGTAAATGTCAGTGTTCACCTGACACCGCTAATACTTAGATCCACAAATACAGTTATGGACTCGCCCACACTTTACAATCCAGATTAACAGATTTATATCACAGAAATTCAAAACTTCATCAAAACTTTATTAGATTTTTTATCTTCTGTCATTAAATCTTATTTAAATCATGAATTATGATTTTGTTTTTTCATGGAAGTATTGATTTTATTCTATGACCTTTTTGCTGACATTGTGCTGTCTGAAATTAATCCTTCACACTGATGAGAATGCGAAACACACTATGGACAAACAGGCCAAGTTTATGACTAAAGCAGTTTTTAGAGATAAAACTACGGCAGCCCTGAGAGCTCAACACACTGCAAGAATAAGAATACACAACTTAGAAACTAAAATAATAAAACATCTTCATCAATTTCGCACCACATGCTGCATTTACTCACACCAGAACAGAAGTGTTTGTAGAGGACACTAATGAACCTGGCTGGGACTTGTTAGTCTGTCCCAGCAGGTTCACCACTTCTTATTAGTTACTTTCTGCCTTAATTCTGGCAGTGAGAGTGTGAGGAAGGAAGCAGAGTCAGGGAGAGAGAAAGGATGATAACTAGCAAAGGATCATGGGCTGAAGTTGCAGCTCATTTGTGCAATTTTTATTTTTATTCATTTACTATTTTTTAGTTATAATACATTGAGAACAGCTTCATCTTAAAAAAGCACTTTAGGAATTAGCTTTGCCTGTTGTCTGTCCAAAACATTTTGTGCTTCAGCATCATTAAAAGATGACTAAATACATTCATACCACACATCATACACTCATGTCCAACGTACACAGTTAAGGACATGGGTCCATATAGCCAGTGGTGGGCTTGAAGTGATATTCAGTGTCAAGTGCTGGTGTATTAGGGATGCAAAAGCCACATTCGGCCTTCGGTGGAATGAGTGAAAAGCAAGGCCGAATAGACTATTAGCAGCTTGAGACGCAATGATGCAATCAAACAATGTGCAGTGACGTGGTGACCTGGCGGCTTCAGTAAAATGTTGGCAGAGCTAGAAAAGAACTGTGTTTTGCAACGACTGTTCAACCGAACTATCTAGAAGGGATTCCTCTGCAAAGACCTTTAGCACTACTGCTTTAATTACTCATTCAAAAGCCAAACAACCTAAACAGCATGCTGAGTACAACGGAGAGATGGCTACAGCAGCTAAAAGGAAAGAGGTGACAAGCACACACTTAAATGAGGTTACAAGCACACACTTACTGGGATTTACCTGAGCCTTCTGTTTACATTATTAGCCTATCTACTGTGGCTAAGTAGACTTCTGCCAAAAGGATAATAATTCATTTTTTTGTGGGTTTATCCACTTTTATGCACTTTAGTTTTTTTTTTTTTTTTGGAATGCATGTTTTGTTTGAAAGTCTAATATAAATGAAAAACTTTAAGTTGTTGTGCTTTTTTGAAAACAAAGGCTACTGGAATATTTAAAAAATGTCAGAATATTCAATAAACATTTACTTTCTTTGAAAATCATGTCTAAAAATTTATTTTATTTATGCAATATTAAAAAAATAATGAAAAAAATAACAAATGCATACGGTATTCGGTATTCAGCCAAGCGTTTAATTTTATTCGGCTTCGGCTTCAGCCATAAATTTTCATTTCGGTGCATCCCTATGGTGTATGTGTTGTGCTTGGTGGGTGTGCTGTCAGACCAGAGTTCAGTGTGGTAATGGCATGTCAGACAGCACATGCACACAGCTTTGCTGCTGATATTATCACTGTGATCTTAATACAGACGTTCTCTAAACTTTCCTCGATGCTAAAGCACTTTGTGAGCTGCACCTGCCGCAACTGTATGTACTGATAGGGCTCCGGCAGGAGGAACAAGTGATGTCTGTTGTGGATGGACAATAAAAAAGACCAAAATTCTTTAATGGAGTACTTTCTGTTAGAGAAAAGGTGTGAAAAATATGGAGGACAAAGAAGCTTCGGATGCAGGTGTTGAATGGAGGAACCATTTTACCTGCACTTTCGATGTATGAATACTTGAGCACTGCGAGAGAACAGTGGTTCACAGCACCATCTGGCCCCCACGGCATCCATTTTTCTTTTCTTTTCATCTTGGTGAGTTGTGGGAATAATGGTGGAAGTGTATTTAGTTTAAGGTGTGAACTAAATGCACTGTTCCACACAGAGATGCAGGAGAGGGGCCTTCAAGTAAGAGTACTGTGACTTATTCATCTGTTCTTGACACTTTTCTCCATAGGTGAAGGCCTAATGCAGGCACCACACATTTAGGATAAATGGCACTCCAAGCCCGGGTGCTTTTCCTCACAGTGAGAGGTGAGGTGAAGCTTTTTTAACAAATGTCAGCAAGACTGGCTCTTAGAGCCAAGATGGACAGACCAAATCATCAACTACAGGGGAGACTGTTTCACAGCTCGCTGTTTTTTTGTGTGTGTTTTTCACCCTCGTTCCCTTCTTTTTTTCCCCAAAGTGGTTCTCACATCTGAACTTGTCTATAAAACCTCAACACAGAAAAGTTTTAGATTTTTTTTTCTTTTTTGCTCAACTGTTTCAGTCGTTGCTTTTTCACAGCAGTAAGAAAGTGGAGGTGTGGTCCAGTTCTTTTTTCACTCCAAAACAAGGCAGTCTCAGTCTCTATTTATAGCACCTCTTCTGGAAGAAGCAAGAAGTAAGGTTTTGGTTAGTTAGGTCAGTTTGTGGGCAAAGGATGTTGTTTACACACTGAAGCTGTCACTGGAGGAGCAGTATACCAATCAGTCTCACACACCAGGGGTACAGTATACACACCTACACACAACATTTTTGACAAAGATTGTTTCCAGATCATTTCTAATTTCACTGTAATTTTGTTCTGCTGAGAGAGTAAAACCCTGGTGCAGTGCATTACAGATCACATTATTCTTTCTGCACTTCAACTTTATTAGCAAACATAAATTAGAAACAGAGAAAAGACTGGAGGAAAAAAAACAAAACAAAACAAAAAAAACTTGCCTTATCTGTTAACTCCACATGCACCACCACATCTGTATGTGACGTTTTCGAAATTTGCAACTTTCCTGTAGTGCTGTTTGAAAATTATAAAGCTTTACTGGTGGTGGTCTGAGGTTATTCCTTTCGGTAAAATCCGACCAACAACAAATTAAAAGCCGTTAGTCCATACATCAAAACCTAACTTGTAGCATTTAACTACATAAAATTAACTTGAATTTGACCATAAACATAAATATACCATAATCCTTCACCTGTTTGCCATTTTCAACCAGGCTAAACGATAAATTGTAATTTTGTCCAACACCATATTTCTTTCAGAATTTATTTTGAAAGGGTTTGGCAACAGCAAATAAATAGACAAATAAAAAAGCAATATATTGATGTCCTTTACATTTCAATTCCTGAAAATGGCCAGTAGAGGCACAAGGATGACTAAAAGACACACAAAAAGTATAGCTAACAACCGAGTGACAAAAAGTCAGTCAGTTGTTAGGTATCATGACTGCAAAAGAGAGATTAGAGATTATGTTTCCTATGGTCACTGGAAGGTTTCACTGATCAGGACTTTTTATTGTAATACTTTTCTGAACCTGGATATTTTCACTTTAAATAACTGTCTCACATTCCTCATAATATTGTTAACCACCTTCCTCTCTTTTGAAATGGAATGTTCTGCACTATACAACATTGTTGCCCTTCTGTAACCGCACCAAAAATAACTTCACTTTCAGTCTGTTGCCTTAATTTATTGTCCTTTAATTAATTATACTTTCCTCTTCACTGTGTTTTGTAGCTTTTTTTTCTTATGCAAAGCACTTGGAACTGAATGAGTGTTTGAACTTGCTTCGCCCTCTGTTTTAAAGAAGAGAAAGTAGAATAATCTTGATAAACACAATGCAAAGGTAAACATATTTACGCTCATGCCATGTACTAATGTCATTCTCCTGTACAGCAGTATGCTAATGCTCAAATGCAAACACCACAGTGCAAACCCATGCACACATATGCAACCTGTTTCTGAACTTTCTGCCTCTCTATGTAATTGCTTGTTAGGCACTGCTGCCTCTCCAGATGCATGTATTCCTAACGGGGTCCTATGTGATGTAATGTATGCATGTTTGGTCATGTCTGCACAGACTGATCAAAAAGCAGCTTGGCTCTCCTCCAGGAGTGCCATGTTCTGTGGAGCGAGGTATCAGTACCCAGACTGATTTTCTTAATGGAGCTGAAATTCCCACATTAACATGTTAAAGCCCCTCTCCCCATCTGGAACTCAGACGCACTGGATTTACAGAGATGAAGATGTGTGTGCCTGTGTGTGCATGTGTGTTCCCCTTAGTTAACGCTGCTATACTGAACCAGATCAACCTTTCCTTACTCACAGGCTATGTGCCACAGGTCTTTAAGGTGGCTGTCATTAATCCTCTACTTAAAAAACCCTCTCTTGATCCAGATGTATTAGCCAACTATAGGCCTATATCCAACCTTCCCTACATCTCTAAGATCCTTGAGAAGGTTGTCCTAGTGCAGCTACATGAACATCTGCACAGTAACAAGCTTGTTGAAGCTTTCCAATCTGGATTTAGAGATCACCATAGCACTGAAACAGCACTGGTCAAAGTCTCAAACGATCTTCTTATAGCTTCTGACAGAGGTCTTGTCTCTGTACTTGTACTTCTGGACCTCAGTGCTGCATTTGACACCATTGATCACAGCATTTTGCTGCAGAGATTAGAACATGAAATTGGGATTAAAGGATCTGCTCTAAAATGGTTTGACTCATATTTATCTGACAGGTTTCAATTCGTTAATGTTAATAATGACCATTCGGAGTACAGCAGAGTTATGTATGGTGTGCCACAGGGTTCAGTTTTAGGGCCAGTTCTCTTCACTCTTTACATGCTTCCATTAGGGGATATAATCCGGAAGCACTCCATCAGTTTCCATTGTTATGCTGATGATACTCAGCTCTACTTATCGATAGAGCCAGATGATAGAAGCCGCCTCATCAATATGCAAGATTGCTTGAAAGACATCAAATCCTGGATGTCTTCTAACTTCCTACTACTGAACTCTGACAAAACAGAGGTTATTGTGTTTGGACCTAAGCATCTCAGGGACACATTCTCCAATCAGATTGCTACTCTGTATCTCTAAAAACAGACTGGGAGGTAGAGCCTTCAGTTACCGGGCTCCTCTATTATGGAACCAGCTCTCTCCATGGGTCAGAGAGGCAGACACTCTTTCTACATTTAAGTCCAGGCTTAAGATCTTCCTCTATGACAGAGCTTTTAGTTAGGGCTGGCTCAGGTAGATCTGATCCATTTTATAGCTACGCTGCTATAGGCTTAAACTGCTGGAGGACACATCAGGTTACACAGAGCCCTATCCTTCCTCTCCTCTCCTCTCCTCTCCTCTCCTCTCCTCTCCTCTCCCCTCACACATTTTAAACTCTCATTATTTGTTGCACTTTGTAGTCTGGCCTTGGTGTCTCACACTCTGTATTTCCACAGATCTCTTCAGAGCTCCATCCCACTGCACCAACCAACCAACCGCCGCCTCCATCACCTCCTTTCTCCTGCTGTTAAACCGGTCTGCACTCCCTGCTCATGACCCAGTCTGCTGTCCAGTAGTCCCATTAAGCAGGCCTTCCCTCCCTGCCCACCAGGAGCTGCCTTCATCATTTTTCATTAACTTACTGATTCCATTTCCATGTTTTCCATATTCCATGTTGTAAATTGTTTTCTTGTCTGTATACAACATCTATTGCACGTCTGCCCGTCCTGGGTGAGGGATCCCTCCTCTGTTGCTCACCCTGAGGTTTCTCCATTTTTCCCTGTTAAAAGGGTTTTCTTGGGAGTTTTTCCTCAGTCGATGTGAGGGTCTAAGGGCAGAGGATGTTGTCATAATGCTGTGTAAAGCCCTTTGAGACAAACTGTTTGTAAAAAGGGGCTATACATGTGTGATGATGGAATGATAGGAATTACTTACTGTAAGAAAAAAATACCTCTGATGCAGCTCAGTTGAGATTTCTTCTGACTCAGAATAATTCAAACACATCTATGTTATGTATAGAAATGCACAGACTTTAGTTTACAATTGAAAGCCTGCATGAATTCACGCTGTCGACTCCAATCAGAGCAGGTCTTTAGCATCCAGTCTGTCCATTCTCCTCTGACCACTGCTCCATTCTGAGTAAAACTCTCTATTCACCTTGTGTGGTGAAATCCAGGAGATTAGCAGCTTGAGAAACTCTGAACCAGAGTCTGACACCTACAGTCATGACACACAGAGGCACTGAGTCACATTTTTTTCCCTCATTTGATGTTTGATATGAACATTAACTCACCTGAACTGTGTGTGTCTCCATGAGTTCATGCACCGCAGTGCTGCCCCATGACTGGCTGATTGGTTAATGAATAAGAAGCTTCACAAGTCTCTAAAAAAGTTAATATTGTTATAATATTATAATATTGCAGAATTGCTACCTGCGTTTGGGATACTGGCAATCAAAGGGTGGAAATAAAGAAGGTATTTGAACAGTTATTGTGTCACATGAATCTGGATGTCACCAGGTCCTAAAAAAAATACCAGTCATCAGTAAAAACAGAGTCTGCCCAAGATTAAGTTTAATTTAGGGCCAGCAGCTATGACGTAAAGTCTGCCAGCTGATTTTATAAGCGGCAAGAGCTACAAAATTAGCAGTAGGCGGCTAACCTCAGCAAGCCGCACGGGCCTGCAGTACACTGGATGTTTCGAAGCAGCGTCTCTGTCTTCTCATGGACAGGGATGATTTATTTGTTATGTTTGCGGGATTAACATTAACATTAATATGATTCCAATTAAAAGTAAAACTAAAAACTAAACAAAACAACAAAGAAGAACATCTCTCAGGCTCACATGCTCATTCCTAAATGTAAAACTAATATGAAGCTCATAGACAGGTGTTTCTGAAATCAGCAGAGACATCTAAACCAATATGTGAAAAAAAAAACAAAAAAAAAAAAAACTGTATTCTGGAAAACACAGTCTTTGCAGGATAACATCCAAAAAATACACATTCAGTATGATCTTACGGGAAGAACATTATCTGTCATCCAGTTTATTGTTTTGCACAGATTGTATACAGTTTTATATTCATCAGTCACATAGACATTCAGTGTTTGTACCATGCTGGTCACATTATGAGAGGATTCATTCATTCATTCCATTCTCTATGTCTAAGATTTGTAGCACTTTATTGGATCTGTTCATCTCTATATTTTATTCTGTTTGTAAATTGCTGTTTTTTATGTAATGAATTTCTGTATTATCATTTTTTTTCTGACTCTGAAGACAACCATTGTTGTTTTTACATAGGGGAGGTATTTTCATAAGCCCTTTTTGGAGTCCACCTCTCCTGCACAATGTTGAATTTTTCTCATAGTTTTTATGTAAATAATGTGCAAATAAAGTAAACTAAACTATGACCTGCCAAATTTGCTGTATTTTCCTGCAGAACCACAGTTGGGATGAGCCCATATCAAACTGATGGCACTGGGAGGAGGATACGTGGATCCAGGAGGTATCCTGAATATAACTAATATTAACTAGTTATTATCTAATATTAATGTCTTTTTCTCTAATAATAATGTTGTGTTCAGATAGCCAAACTAATTATCTGCTAATGCCCAGCAACAACATGAATGCTACTTTCATGAGATAGTGTTAGTGAGTGTGTGTGTGTGTGTGTGTCTGTGTGTGGGTGATGGAGGCCAGGACCATGCACCGGCTGCTCCTGTCATTAGCATCATTAGCAGCAACATGGCAGCCGTCTGCCTGTGGTTAAGGAGAAGGGGAGGAAGGCCAGGGAATCATTGGCCTCGCCTTTGCACATATTTGAAGCCCACACACACACACACACACAGAGGAACCAGAGGTATTCCAGCGCCAGCTTCAGGAGCACTCAGCCACTCAACACACATTCTCACTTGCACATGCACCCCGGGTGAAAATGTGAAGGCGCAAACACTTTCCCTCCCCTCAGGTTAAAACTAATGACCTTGGGGAGAAAGAGGAGGAATGCTCATACCATACAGCAACTCTTTCCTTGGCAGGGATCAGGACAGAAAGTTAGAGAGGAAGACTTGAGGAGGCAAACAAATAGGTTGGAGACAGACTGATAAAACTGATAATTAAATAAAAACAGATGGAGCAGACAGGACAGAGAACAGAGAGAGAGGGAGAGAAGGAGCTGGATTGAAGAGGGGTTCGACTCAAAGGATAAAACAGGGAGGAGAGACGGGGTGGAGGTTGAGGGGGATTGGGGGGACAGGAGGCAGGGAGGGATGGATGAAAAGATGAAAGATTAAGTAGCATGGAGGAATGTTAAGTGTAGCTTAAGCGTGTGTACAGAAGTGGGGATTTATGAGTAGTGCATGCTCAGGGCAAAATAGTTTCAGAATTATTAAACGACTGCAATTAAAGTAATATAAGGGGACAGAGGCCATGTGGGTGGGGGAGTATGTGGGAGAGTGCAAGAAGGGGGGGGGGAGAGTCCCTCCCCATCAACTTTGATTTATGAACGTCCTCTTTTCTTCTTCTCTTCCTCCTGCAGTCAGTTTGTCATGCTGCTGTCTGCTGGCAGCAGTTTACATCCTGCAGTCTGCCCCGTCTCTCTGCAGCCTCACCTCATTGTGATGTCAAGGAATATAATGTTACTTCCTGTGGTAGACTGTGGCCATAATGGTGAAATATGTACACACTTAAATTACATTTTTATTACACGTGGAGCTTCTGCCCCTCGCTGCTGTGAACAATTCACTAATTACTGCTCTTGACTTGACAAACATAGAAATCAATGACACATTGTATTAAACAATGCTGTACACAGACGAGATCCACGGTATAACCATCATCCAAAACCACATTCATTTATATTACGGGTTTCATGCCCAGACAACCTTTGGTTTATTTTACTTTTATGTCATCCCAACTTGGGGAGCCACTTCAGCATGGAGGACCACAGCGGTCTATGCTCTCTCCCTGTACATACTGGACTTCCATGACAACGCTGAGCTCTGTCACATTCAGATAATACCACAATAGTCAGCTGTATCAGTGATGGACACAAGGAAAAGGGCAGGAGTCTGACTGAAGATTTCATGAGGGGGTGCTGGTTGAATCACCTGCAGCTGAACACCTGCAAGGAGATGGAGGTGGACCACACCAACAGCTTGTGTCCATTGAGGGGTTAAATATGGAGGTTGGCTGTACCTACAAAACTGATCATATTTGTGGCACCAAGATTAAGTCAG
The DNA here is from genome assembly GCA_021432705.1 of Caranx ignobilis. Taxonomy (NCBI): domain Eukaryota; kingdom Metazoa; phylum Chordata; class Actinopteri; order Carangiformes; family Carangidae; genus Caranx; species Caranx ignobilis. Next base: position 779,073 of record JAFHLA010000151.1, on the reverse strand, counting down.
TGAAACTTTTCATGTTGCCACAGCAGCTTACTGGGTCACCATGACAAAAACACAAACCACACAGTGCCAACAGTTGTAGGAGCTCTGGGTTAGGAGAATGCATGTTTTGCACTTAAATACAATCTATCAGGAACAGAAGGTAATGCTACTTAAACACCACACACCAGGTGTATTATTCATTCATTTACTTATATACTATATAATAGAAAGATTATTATCCAATGTTGACATGGTTTCTTATTGATCATTATACAGCATGGATAATTATATAATGAAAATATTGTCATGCTCTGTGTGTTTGCAACTTAAGCATCATTATGTGTTATCTGTAATCCATCATGTTTATCTGCATTATGACTCCAAACTAGATGGACAAATGGCAGAAAACAACTGCTTCTGCATTTGTAGGGAGGCACACTAATAAGTGCCCTTTATATGTGTATGGTTCATTCACTCTAGAGCCCAGATTTGGCAATTGGATATAAAAGAAAATTGAGTAATATATGACTATTATTCAGTAATTGTTAAATCTTAATTAAATGCATGTCCAGGCAAACCTGGAATCTGACTAGTGTTTCTTGAAAAAGTGAAGCGTCTATGCTCCACCAGCTCCTTCCCTGTAGATCCCCTGTTCTTCTCTGCCAGCCAAACATCTGTACTCTCGCATTGTAAAAGTGTCATGAAAAGCGATATGTCCATGAATACTCCCTCTGAGAGTCTAAAGAGCTGTGTTTTGTAGACCATGGGATTTGTACCCTGTCACCAGCTCTCTGTGCACCTGACACAGTCTGTCCAAATCAAGATGGCCCATTAACCCCACCCCACCTCTCACTCCCACCCTCAACCCACCACCCATGTAACTGCAACTTAGAACTAGATGACACCTCAATTTGTTGATTTTCTCCTGAGAACAACCACAGACCTTTTTTTTTTTTTTTGATGTATGCATATGTTTATGTAATTTGTTTGCCTTTTCCTGGGTTACACCAAGAAGCAATAATGTGTTTACAGCCCAGTTTAAGGGCTGTCATTTGGAGGTTATGGGCAAAGGTTACGAGCGCGGGCAGACAGCCAGCTGGGCTGTGCATTTTTGATTCTAATCACTGTGGACTTCCCATAAAAGTAGATGTATATGGGGAAGCACTGACACAGGCATGAAATGGCATGAAAGGAATGAAGAAAAAATCAGTCTGGGGTCAGTTGGATGGACGGATGGATGGATGGATGGATGGATGGATGGATGGGTGGGTGGATGGATGGATGGATGGATGGATGGATTGGTGGGTGGGTGGATGAATTGCTGAACAACCATTTTCCCATAGCTGGCAGTTTTTTCCTCCTGTTCATATGAAATTGAAATATGAACAGCTACAAAAACACTGAAGTTTCCATTTCTGTCAGGAATCAGTCTGTTCACTTCACTGTATTTGCATATTTCATAAATTGCTCTAATCCTGTATCCAGGCTCATCTATATGTGAGTACACTTAACTCTCTCTCTCACACACATACACACACAGACACTGTACACTCTGTACCAACTAGATTTTGATGTACCCTATTCATCCCAGACTTCCTGGTTGCCTGTTACTGGCCAATCAAGTCATCTGCCAATTGCCTGTCCTATCCAACCACCACTAGTGAGGGCCAGCATTGGAACAATGTTGGCTGGCAGATCAATGTACTTCTGGGGAAATGCCACCAAGGCTAATTGTATTGTCAGTGTCTGGGTCCCAGCTGGGATAAAATGAGACAGATGGGAGAAGCCTGATAACCAAGATATAGTAGCTAAGTATAGGGCTAGTGCGTGAAACATAATGATATGGTGTTTAAGCATTCCATTTCTTTATATTGGCATGGATAACCGCCATGAAGAAGTGGTATGGACTAATCTATTACTAATAATTTCCGATTTAGATCTGGTGGAATATTTCTGCCACGGCTGATTACTGAATGACTGACACTCAGAGCAAAGGATTATACACACACACACACACACACTTGAAGTCCAACTGATATTACATTGCATGTTTTTTTCTCTGCAGCAGCTTCCAGTAAATTCTCAGTAAATTATGTGTCCTGTGTTCAGTTTTTGAGCAGAAAAAAAAAAATCTGCAAAAAATAGAGACACTGGGGTATTTGGGCTTAATTGCTGTCCCTGGTTTTTGTCTGTCTGGGTACTGTTGTTGCCTGCTACCCCTGCCTGCTGAGTTGTATTCTTACATCACAGGTGCTGTGTTTGTTGGACAGGAGCTGTACTCAAAGCCACATATTTAAGATGTGCCTTTGACACCTCTGTCATAACTATGCTATAACTATTTTAGAAAATGGACATCAGGACTGAGGAAATGAATGTCATGTTTTTAAAAACTGTTTTATTCAGCAGGTCTGAACCTCCTGGACTGTCTGTTATGAGCAGATATATAATATAGGCTACTGTATGCTTAAAAAAACACTAAATGAACATTATTTAAAAAGAAACCTCATCAATTAAGATATTTTCCTTGATTTATAAGAATTATATCACTTATAGTCTATGTTCTATATCTTCAATATTTTAAAGGAGAAGTGCCATTTTTGGAATTTGCTACTGCTAATGCACTATGGTTGCTCTAAACAAACCATAGTGTATTAGCAGTAACAAACTCCAGGTAAACAAGCTGACTGTTGCAGAGTGAATGAGCCGTGCTGCGGCTGCCCACGGCACTCATCAGAGATGACATCATCCAGTTCAGAGGTTAGTAGGTCAATCTACAGACCCTGGATGATGACAGGCAACTCTGGACTGAAAGGGGAATAGCACTAGTGAAACATAACAAAATACTGGTGAAATGAGGGAGTTTTGTGGCAGATAATGTGTTATTTAGAGGCTGCATTCTCGATGCCCCAATCACTCCCACTGTATGGATATACGCGGCTCTCAAGTGGATCTTAGTATCATCCAAAGGACTCCTAATGACGCCAAAGTTATATGGGTGAGTAAAGGACTGTATTTTATGCCAGAAATAAGGTCCAGGTTGTAAAAAACAGCACTCTTCCTTTAATAATCATATCAATCAGATCATGACAGAGTCAAGTAGTAGACTCAGAGCTGTCTTGTCTTGTCATGTTATTTTGTTCTTTTGTTATTGTACTTTTAAAACATGCATGTATTGTTTCATGTCAGTGTGTGTGTTGTATAGTGTAAACATGTACTCTTTTATTGTCACAGTGTAATCTGTTTTCACCCTCAGGAAAAATAGAAAATCCTGATCCGGTTCATAGTTTATCAACAATCAAAACAAAGGTTAGCAGCTATCTCAGTTTCCAACCAGTCATGATGTCTCATGGCAGCATTGCCTTACACCCTGACTGTGAAGGTGAGACAGGTTTATCCACTGTTTTTACTGGGTATATTAAGCTGCTCTGTTTGTTGTGGAGAAGAGAAAAACACATCTGAACCACAGACACTGAAGGAATCCAAACCTAAACCTCCATGATGACTCTATTATTATGCCCTGAGATAAACTCTGTTATGATTGTGAGCTTTATAAATTGGATTAAAATATAAAAATAAAACATCAGTTATCTAGTTGGTCACAGAGGAGCAGAGTTCTTCATGGGTCAGGCATGTGTTGCATGTGGTTGAGTTTTGACCTGACTTTTCCTCTCTCTCCTACTTCACTCACAGATACAAGGTAAAGTTAATACCTGCTAGCTGAGGATGCTCAGAATGTTTCTTCACCGTGACCTTTCTGTCACTTAAGAAGAAATTAGATGTTCTATCAATGGGAATTATATCACTAACAAAAAGCAAATCTTCATTTGAAAGACCCTGTCTGCAGCACAGGTGTGTGTACAATGTGGACACAAGTTCACTGAGAAAGCTAAAGCATTTAAATTAAACCTTCAAGACCTCCTCTTCCTCCTGTCGACCATTAAAAACAATGACAGTGCATTCAAGGGCCTCTCAGTGTAGTTTTACTTCCCTCAGGCTTGTCTCTGGAGTGAATCAGCAAGCCTATCAGAAAAGAGGAGGGTCTGAGCATCTTGTCTGATTGGCTGCTGCTACTGCTTTCTGAATCAGCAAATATAAATATAACAGATTTCAGGTAAACACCTGCTTGTGTCTGGGACTGTGACATCACAAAGTTAAAGAAGTCCTGACAGCTCATTTTAAGGCTCATTTTCTTGATACTCTGTATTTACTGCAGATGGTTTGGCTAAAAGGACTAGCTGGGCAGGGCTGAACATCTTCTGGATCCACCACTGTTGGTTGACCACAGGATGTCACACTCTAAGTGAATTGGCAAAATTGGTACTTGTTGAAGAAAGCTCTCTGTTCTGTTTATCAAATTATAGAAAGTAGAGTTCATTCATCGTGAACCTCGCTCTCCCATCTTATTACACTTTCAGATGTGATTTTTTTAAAGTCCCATTAACACAGTGTTGAGCACAAAAACTAATAAGAAAACAACAGCAACAACAACAATGAAACACAAAGAAAAACCCAGAAGTGTCTTATTCTATCTACTAATTGTTTTCTTCATTACATTCCTTTTTTTTTCTTTACGCATCTGCCCTTTGGGGACAACTAGAGTAATTGATTACATATGTTGGTTCATTTCAGTTGTAACTGAGGTTCATTGATTCACAAATATGAGAATATTTCTCTATTATCTCAAAGCTCTGCTCTCTGTTTGTCTGGAGTTTATATCTGACATTGAAACATGCTGCAGTATCACTGTAAGCAGCCACACAGAGCTCTTCAAACAGCCTAAATCCTACCTCCACATGACTTTAGGCCACTGACAGGTTCCTTTGAATGCCTCTGCCACAGTGTGCACACATAAAAGGCTTTTTTCATAAATCCATCATCTGGTGATTGTGTGGACTCTGACATTGCCTTTGTACGAAGGATCTCCTGAGGATATGACATCATCAGGTCCTTCTGTCAAGTCCGAGCAAGAATTTATAAGATTACATAAAAATCTCACTTTTTTCTAACAACTCTGCCCCTCCTTCTGTCACAGGGCAATATATAACCCTCAGCTAAGCATTTGAACTCAGAGGGAGTCAGAGGGAAGGAGTGGCGCCACAGTGGCCTGCTTTGTTTTATTAGTGTGTCAAAACTTGTATTGATTGAGAGTATGATTGAAAGCACTGTACATAGCCTCAGACCGTAAAAGACAAATTGATACATTCAGGAGGTGTTTGGGTTATGGTGTGTGCGTGTATGTGTGTTGTCAGATGTGTGAGTGTATGAAAGTGAATCAGAATGCATATGAGGCATTTCTGAATGATTGTGGACACACTCCAGTCTGGAGAATTATGTAGGAGGAAAAAAAAGAAGGTAAGAATGCAGCAGGAGTTCCAGTCAGAAACGGCTTCCGCAATCAAACCTATACTTCTTTATTTATAGCCCTCCGAGTGACATTTTCACAACGCTGCCACCAGCCATGAAATTTTCCCTCTGTATTTTGCCAAGAAGCGGTGAATTGTAGAGACTGGCGAAGTAAGAGCAGGGGCATTGGCAGGAGGCCGGAGGCCAGGGGGGCTGGGGCGGTGGGGGGGGTTGCGAAGGAGAGAAGGTGATTGATTACACAGAGAGTGCAGAGAAACACAAACACTTGTCGTGGCCGTGAGGGGGTGCGTGTGCATTTTGAAAATTTTGTTAGTGTTTCCTGTGGAATGATGAATCATTGCTAGGGGGGAGGTGGCACGCTGGCACAGGGGAGCACCCAAAGAAGTGGACGGAGGCTCCCCACGGAAAAGTGGAGCATGCCTTTGAGAGTCACTGATCTCTGTTTCAGAAGCCTGCACTGGGGATTTACTCCTGCCACGAGGCATGCAGGTAGAGTACACACCAAAGCAGGTGCAGGAATATGCTGATGACAAGAAGTGACTGTGCTGGTCAGCAGCTTTATTTTTCCTACTGTAACTCGAATATGAATATTGTTTTTCCTTTCAACTGGAGAGAAATGACTCTTCAACAGGATTATGATGAAACCAACTATTTTTACTTTTCACTGCCTCACAACAGTAGAGCCCGCCCTATATTCACAAATGTCTCTGACTGGCTGAGTGACTGAGAGACTAATGATTTTTCCACCTCTGGTCAGGGGGTGGTCAGTGGCAGTCTGTGTCAGTCATTCTGATGCTTACTACTTGTGAAATGCAAGAAGTAGGAGGAGCACATCCTCAGACCTCACCTCTGTGACAGGATATTGTCAGACCACATTAGTTATTAAATCTAAGTTTGACCATAGTTGGTCCAGCTACACCAGGTTCTGACCTATTCATGTCTTGTTTTATTCATTTATTTTAAATTTTTTACATTTTTTCTCAATTTATTTTTTGACAGTTGAAGGAAAACCAAGAGATGTTGCTGAAAGCTCCACCATGGTTTTATTTATATGTATGAGGCATCAAGCCTTCTTTATCACCGTTGTGTGATCGATGCTTTATATTAGCATTTGGTGATGTTGCTACGACAAGAGGTCGGTTCATGGCTCAGATCAGAGGTGACACTTCACCCTCAGGCTGCCGTTTGCAGCACACACAACAAAATCTTGTTGACTGTGTGCATAACCATGTACCTTTGACATTTTTTTTCCACTTATCACTTCTATTAGATCAATCAGAGACTTTCCAATGATGTGATTTTTAGCAGTAGGTTAAACTTTGGGAGGGATTTTTCAACTTTTTTATCACTCTTTTCCAACTCACTATGGACACAATGCATGAGAACAAGCAATATTATCTGTCTTTTATTATTGCAGTTGAACTGGGGTTTCTACTGTGTGCTGCTGGCAAAGTTATCAAGTGGGCACTGGAAGTCTAAACTTGGTCTTCAGCACCCAGCCAGCATAAACACACATGCCCCCTTTAATGCAGCAACTCATGCTAAATTTTGGGAGTGAAACCAGTGATGGATGAGACCATTGATATGGATGACGTTTTCCAGCACACTCATGTAGAATTTAATCACAGAATTGCTCCAAAACTAATTGAGAATCACTGTAGCAAGAAGCAGTATTGACGAAATTTGGGAGACACTGATTATCCCATAGCAGATTCTATTCATTTATGTATCTATTATTTATTTAAGTCATAATGAGCAGATTGCAGCTGACTGGTACAGACCATCATGTAGGCTGCACACAGCAGAACATATGCAGGCCTGAAAGATTGTAGATAGATAGGAAGATGAACTATTATTTACCCTCTCATCCTCTTTTGTGGCTAAACAAACTTTGAATTTAAACGAGACAGAGCTGCCAGCCTCTGAAAAAGATTTCTCGCTGACCTCGTGACATACAGCAATAATTAGAACCAATTAAACCCTGTGAGTGGCATTTTAATTGCACCACACATATTTGTTACACCCTTTTAGCCACTTGCATGGAAAATATTGCTCTCGTCTCACACCCCCACTGCAACTAATGTAATTTAAATGAAAGTTTTTCTTCCCACAGAACCCTTCTCTGCTTTGTCCTTGGAGGTAACAAGCTCAGGCATGTATTGTGGGGATTGCATTAAAGTGCTGAGACAGAAACAACTCTGTGGTGACTGTGACTCACTCTGCAGCTATTTCAGGTATCCAGTTAACAGCAGCAGCAAGCAAGAATAAGTTTACTAAAAATGATCATACAGGTCACTTGTTCCTCTCATCTCTGTATCTTGGCTCATATCAAACAGCCCGTAACACACACAGAACACACAGTTTCTCTCAGCTGCACACACCTGAGTAAGTTATTAGTTTGAACATGATCAGCGAATAGGATCTACCAAGTACACACCTGTGGAAGAGTTTAGGCACAAGAACTGCTAGAGTTTGGATTTATTGTTGTGGTTACAATACTAAACATTCATGCCATCGTTTAGTCCTTTGCATGCACCACAGTCATTTATCATTAAAACTATAGCTCATATTAATGAGGTCAAATCTGCAGTACTCCATGAGCTGTGTTTTTGCAGGGAGAGGGTGTGAAATGAAAAAGCCACTTTAAAAACGTTAATTCAGTGAAGAGTTGCATGTGGAAGACTAAGGACTCACAGTGAGTCGGGAATGTGTTCCTCTCAGCTCATAGCTGTTTTGTCATAACTATCAACCCATCTGTGTGTGTGTGTGTGTTTGTGTGTGTGTGTGTGCAGAGGACCATTTTTTTTCTGTGGTGGACAGTGGATACAATGTATCATGAAACAGATGTCACAGTACACTTAATTTAAAGCCCACATTCAGCTGAAATAAGTCCTGTGAAGATTCACGTCAGGTCTCATACACTATAAAGGTAGATGTCCATGCCTGCTTCGATCATTAATCGGGTAGGTTCTGTATCATTTCTATGAGAGTATCAGAGCCTCAGTCTGTGGGGAAATGCAAACAGCCTGTGTTCAGAAACCAGCTGTCAGGACTTCCATAACATTGTGATGTCACAGAAAAAAAAAGGCCCCGCCCAGGCCCACCACCTCACACTGCAGGAGTTGGTTTCTCTGAGTGTTTTACCTGAAACATGAAAAGAGAGCCTTCTCTCCTCTGATTGGTTCACCAACCACTTGTCACTAGAATTCCAGAGAGGAGCCTGCAATTTAAAATGTACAACTTAAAACCACAAATATATCCCTCTACTGACCAGAGTGTAAAATATGGACATATTTTTCACTTTCCCGGTGTTTAATTCGAAGCGTTTAAAGTTGTGAATGTGTTCCTTTTGAGATAAAGAGGTCAATGAATAACAGTGTTTGCAGGGTCTCTGTGAACTCCAGTGTTTTGCCAAGGTGCCCTTCATCACAACTGCTGCAGGCACACTGCTGTGAACAGAGGCAGAAAGTACAATCATTCAGAAATGACCATGGAAATCATTTTAGTTTGAGTAATGTCAGATTAATAATGTATGTTAATGGCCTCAGCCACCAGCAGAAGAGCTGAGCATCATAAAATAGGTGTTGTTTAAGGACTGATCGAGGATCAGTTATGTAACCACACACGACAAACTCCAGTATGAGATGAATATGTCTCAGAGGAGCAGGAAATAACAGCTCAGGTTAGAGTAAGTAATTCAGCCTTTATTTATGCACTGAAGGATCTGCTGAGCATTCACATTTAGCAATTTAAAAAAAAAAAATCTTTATTAGGTTAGAATAAAGTCTAACTGCCTATAATTATGAAGACTCTAGTCTAGTCTTCACACTCTAGTTTTATATATTTAATTGACACTCAGACTCTTCAGGTGTTTTTCCTTTCTGCTCTCTCAGAATAAAACCACACTGGGTTTTTGAAATGTATTCATTTGTAATTGAGATGTACTATAACTGCTGGTAGCTGCTTTTGCTGTATTACTTCTGACATAACTTCCTGATAATTGTTCCAGCTTTGTCAAAGGTGCTTTGAAACAGCTCGAACCCCTCCACACCTCCACAGCAGATCTCTTTTATCCAAAGCCACTACATTCAATCTGTAAACAATATGACATTGTTAAATGAGTTGCCTCCAGCACTGGACCTACAGAGAATTATCACACAGAATTACAGCTCCCCTTGGCTCCATGGAAGTTTATGAGTTTCATGTTCACTCACTCTCTGCACTCACAGTCTTGTAATAAGCATTGAGCGGATGAAGAGCCAGACATTTCAATCAGGATAAATGAAAACAGAGACCATCTTTCAAACCCATGAGTGCTGAGTAGTCCTCACTATATTTTTCCATGATTGGTGTACTCAGTATTCAAGGTTTGGGCCAAGCCCATCCTAATCCTACATTTTGATCTCAACTACACCTGTAAAGTCTGGGGAATGTTGTCCATGTGTAATGCTACCAATCCCTTCCATCCATCCATTCAGTGCCTGCTTACTTGCTGGGCCAATCACTGGTGAAGGCATCCCGGGCAACAGTCTTATGTAGACACACACAACCAATCATGCTCATGTTCCAGCCCGTGGGCACTTTAGATTTGCCAGTTAATCTAATGCGCATGTCTTCTGACTGCAGGAGGAAGCTGTAGAACCCAGAAAGAACCCACACAGACACAGGGAGAACATGCTAACTCCACACAAAAATGACCAGGTGTAGGAACCTTTTTGTTGTGAGATGACAGTACTAACCACTGCCACCAGTGAAAAACAAACATAAAGTCCTTAAAACAAGCTGGTAGCTCCTGATACAGGAGCTGCAGCAGGTACTTTCTTGCACAGTAACAGCTAAATGCGTTGGGCGGGTGGATTACATTTGGGATGGTTTTGCCCACATTTGGCAGGTTTTTGATATTGTGAAAACAGCACAACAAGCTCTCAGGTCGTTGTATGTCTTTCAGCACCACAGGTGTGGAAAGCAGTGGGGAGAAAGAGGGAGGGAGGGAGGGAGAGGTGTTGTGTATATGCATAACTATGTTTGTATTTTGCCTTATCTCTGTAATTGTTTTGCATGTAGTCATACACGTCATTTATGATGTAAATAATAAAATTTATTACACAGCACTATTTAATTCTGTGTTACTACTAGGCTTCGGAAACCCCGGAGCTTTGCATCGCGGTACCATCCATCCTGCTCACTATTCATTATTGCACTTATTACACGGCTTACTAGTGAAATAAATTATTTGAAACACAATGTTGATCAAAACACGACATTTATTGATGTACAAATTGCATCATTTAGGTCTAGTCTGCGCCCTAAATGATTCAGCAGCGGATTTGAGCAGCGATCAGAGCAATGTCCCTAGCAACGGTGGGTTATACATAGCAACAGTGTGTGGTATACCTACAGAAATAACAGGTGCAGTCACAAGTTCGTGTTAATCTATGAGTAAATTCCACCTTTTTACTTGTAGCTAAACAGCTGGCATTATTAATCTGAGCCTGGCCAAGGATGCCAGAGATTCATTTTGCAATTTGTATATATATATATATATATATATATGTGTGTGTGTGTGTGTTTGGGGGGGGGGGATCTACAGTATAGGCCTACATCTATAGTTCAATATTTATGATTTCTTACCACCACTGGGTTTTGAGAACTTGAGGGGACATCCACAGGCTGTGAATATTGCTGCCAAAGCTTCTTTGTACTGTATAAAATCAAACTAACATGTCACACATGACAGACATGTCACATGTCTGTCATCTTTGCAGCAGTTAGTGCAGTGATGCTGGTCTCTCGGCTCCACCAACATCATCATCTTCATCTTTCTTTGCAGTTAAAGAATTAACTGCAGTTATTTTATTAGATAGGGACAGTGATGAAAGATGACACATAAAATAAGGACGAGAAATGGACAACAGAGGTCCTCATTATAACTATAACTAGGGCCTTTCACAAGTTAAACATTTTCTCTAAAGTGTTCAATAATGTTCTTGTTCCTGTAAAACCATTGTCTCCATTTTTTTCCCCTTTGCATCCTGAAGGGAACAGTAACACAACCCACTCACTTCTCCCTCTACTCCAGCCTTTTGTTGCCTACTGAGTATTTGCACAACAACAGTTAGAGGTCAGTGCCTTGCAAAAGGGGCACTTTCATGGCAGTTAATTTAGGTACAGGAGAGGGTAACATCAATCCCCAACAACCCCAAATCCATGTCTTGAAGTTTGTCCTGAACATTTAGCATAAGTCACTGCATTCATGCTTGGCAGGCTGCCCAGGACCTGCTTTTTATATTTTACAGTACACACACACACACACACACATGCACACACATGCTCATCCCCAAGGCAATGTAAATAATGGGGACATGTACTTGGGAGAGGAACAAACCAAGACAACCAAGTAACAATGGAAAAACAGGATGAAATAAAAATGACCTCCTGACGGTTTGGAGGTTCCTCAGCACAGAGCTGAAGGTCAGATACATCATCCACTTCATGAACTATTCTTCCAAGGCTCTGACGACAGACTGACCATTACGGAAATCATTTGAAGTAGTGTAGTTTTGCTTCATGCGGGTTTGCATTCATTTCATCTACTTGTAGGTATTTGGACTGTTTTTCTTTTCCTTTTCCTCCCCATGAGCAGTGTGTGCAAGGTTTCTCCAGAACATCTCCTTCAACAGAGAGATTTCTCTAACATGATTGACAGGCCCGCGCATCCTCATTACCATTCAACACAGAGATAAGAACATCATCAAAAAGGCTGCATCAGAAGTAATTAATCAGACCACACAAAGAGATACGCCTACATGAGCAGGAACTCTGTTGAAACTTATTTTAAACAGGCTTTTTGTGTGCAGCCCTAATTGGTCAGCACCGTTGGTAATGTGAGCCATCTCTGGCTACATGTGAAGGCAACGCCTCATTTTGTTCCTGTGCCAGTGTGGACTCAGGGCTCACTGTCCCCATAATAAGCCAACCATGCTTTGAGGTTTCACGTAATAGAGGTCCTATTCTCAATGAGCTGCAATCAGTGGTTTTGTGTGCATGTTTATTTTTTGCAAAGGCAGGACAGAATATAATACTTCTTCCTGTTGAGAGTCTCTGCCCTGTGGACTAGCCTGTGAGAACTGACCCTAAAGGAAGTACAGGTTTGAATCTGTTTGTGATTGTACGGATCTTGATCGGATAGAAAGCTCAGCCAGATACAAATGCAGATGCTCTCACCTCATCAGAGCAGGACCATGAGAGCAGGACTCAAACCCCAGATATTCTGAAACACAACAATGATGTCCTTATTTTACTGTGCTTTTACTGAGCTGCCTTTATCCTTTTCACTTGTATCATGGTTTGAAAAAACATCTCCTTAAAGAGCAGAAATTGGTTGAACCAGATTGTTAAATGGTCCAGTAATGTGACTGGTGAGTCACAGCTGAAATATGGAGGTCCTGTTCACCAAACAGTTACAGTGATTGTCCAGCTGCATTACAAATGACAGTTCCCATCCCTTACACAGTGAATTTCAGCTCCTTCTCTCTGGACAGAGGTTCACATTTCCTGAATGTAGAACGAAACAATACAAAAATAGCTTTGTCCATCAGCCATCATCTATATAAATAAGGTGTTGCAGCGTCACTAGTGCCTTTATTTCTGATGTCCTTTGCACCTGTTAAGTCATTTGTTTTAAGTGGAGGGTGTTTTTGTGTTGTATGAAATATGTAAGTATGTTTGAAGTGGATGCCACCTTCTTTTTGTGTAAGTGTAAACCAAATTTACCTACGGGGACTAATAAATGAACCTGAACCTGAGCTCTGCGCTGAATAAACAACAGCAATGTCCCTGTGACCAGGAGGAGAGCAATCTGCTAAATGTCCACCATTTAGTTTATTCCCTAAGCTTCTATTATAACCAAGGAGCAAACAGACAAGCAGGCAAAAACAATGCTCATGAGCTCAGCTTTCTTTGGCAGTTTAAGGGTAAAGGACTGATCTGTCTGATTTCTCACTCGAATAAACACCAGACAGATCAGCGGGGCCCCTCACGGGAGGGTTTCCTCAGCTTGCAACAGATTGTTAACATTTTATTGTGTGTTTTGAATTATCCTCTGGACAGTTTAGGTCAATAATGATTCAAATGGCCTGTTTAAGACCCATAGGTTGCATACCAGGAGGAATGATTGGAAGAGATGATGCTCAACTAGCCACTAGAGTCAGGGACAGTCCCTGGAGTCGTTACACCTCCATCCAGGCTCCATTTCACACTCTCTCCCTCAAATGCATCAACCTCACATTCTTTTTATATCTTTACCTTTAAAAGGTGTAACTCTAACACCCACCTCACCCAGGTTGTGTTTTTGCACGTACTCTCTTCTATTCTCCTTCATGCTGAAGTTACTTTGACAGTAAGTGTTTTTCCTGTTCATTTTTCTCACCTATTTCCACTCCTTTTTTAGAATTTATTTATCCCCTCTCACCTTCTCTTTCATCATCCACATTTCATAAGCTTGGAATCAAGACTCTATTTTATAGATGGAAAATTGAGTTGTTCGTGTTTCGATGATTTTTTCATTATTTTCTCACTATGACGCTACACTGTGAATATTTGATGTGTTCAATAACTTCGAAGTTCTGTGCATATTTTAAGTTGAATTTATACATATACTCCAAATTAAAATTTCAATTATTGAAACTGAGCATATTGCAGTAAAAAGTACTAAGGGTAAAAAAGAACCTGCCACTTATGACTTCAGATGATATATTTTGCTATGAATTCATCAATGCTTTTCAAAAATACAAATAGCACATTTTTTGAAAATTAAAGTAAAATTGTTTAATAGATACGATTTGGTATCAAGACTGACTTTGTACAATCAATTCAACTTTGATGGGGAGGACTGATGTGGTTACAGCTTCACAAATCCACAGGAAGCTATAAAAAGCAGAAATTAAGAGACCAATCTGTGGGTTTTATGAGTGGATATTAGATGATTCAAATGAAGATTGATTTGAATGAGAGAATTCATTTTTTCAACTCAGCTGGACCAGGTCAATTTTCACCAGCTTGGTCAAATGTTACCTTTTGGGAAGATTATTGTAGATTTTGGTTCAGATGTTCATGGTGCCCAGAGGGTGAATCCTACACTTAAGCACCATTTTCTCTTATCCAATGAAATATCTCAATGTCTACTGGAAGGATTAGAACCAAACCTGGTACAGACATTTATGATCTCCAGATGATAAAGACTTGGGCTACTGCCCATGGCTGGGTCGGTCTCTGTCCACCTACAGCCCTCTGGAGTTCTTTGATTTTGACTGGTGTGTTGTGTTTACATGTTGCTGGTCTCTTTGTGTTTGAGCCTTAGTTTGGATTACTTTGAGGCCATAACACCACCATGAGGTGGACATTTTTACTTTCAAGATAAACCTTTGGATGGCACACATCCCACATTTCTGCAATGAGAGGTTCCCTCTTAGAGGGAGAAGACTGCAAATGTACCAGCACTAGCAGGCAGTGCTTTTACAGTTGGAGATACAGTATACTGAGCTTCAGCTACAGCAGAGGTCTATTGATCTGTTGGAGACACACAGCATTTCAGTCACAGGGACAACTTCCTCCAAGCCTCCCAACTTACAGCAATGGCTGGGGGGGGGGGGGGGGGGGGGGGGGGGGGGGGGGGGGTTAATTAAAATGTGAGACACCTCACTGAATATCTTAAATAATTGTTTCTACGCAGGCTTTCCAATGCCCAAGAGTACAAGAGAGGATGTGGAGAGATGTTGAGAAAGTGAGACAGAGTCGGAGGGTGGCAGACGCAGCACTATTTCACTGCTCTGATCTGACGAGACAGGCTGAAGCTGCAAATTGCTTTTAGCACTCAATTTCTCACCTTAATTAAAAAGAAAAATTAAAAGTGGAAAAGTGCCCCAGCTACTGACGACACCACATCTGCTTTCCATGACAGAAGTGTGACAACAGGCGGCTGGATGTTGTTGTTGTTGTTGTTGTTGTTTTCTGCCTGGAACCTCATGTTGATAACCTACATAGTGGAGTTGAGTCAAGTCACACACTGATACTTAACCTGTGCTGTGAAACCTTATTGAGCTGAATGGCGATTAATTGTGTTTGTGCCGGCTTGTCTTGTGAGTGTCGCTGCCCCTAACACTTCTGTTGCCTGGTTAAGTAATCTAATAAACCAGCTGTCTGGTTTTGCTGTTTCAATTTTGACTAAGTGTTTCCATTGCTGGCTGTTTCTTAAAAGCCATTCTATGGAAACATTTCCACACGCAGCAGGAGTCATTAACTCTACATGTTTACCTCATTCTGATCATCTTTCAGGGGATATAGAGTGTAATTTTACAGCTTTTATGTGCCATGTGGCATTCCATTTCAGAAATGAGTGTCTACATATGTCTGGCTGTTGGTGACTTCATTTATTGTCTATAAAATCTGAAAGTTTAGACTGCAGCGTTCCCACAGTGGAGATGTGACTGGAGATGACCGCCATGCTGGGGTGAGTGCACATTCCTGTCACATTTCTTGTAATCTTTTTACACCAAAATTAGTGGATATAAGCACCTGACACCCACAGCTGTTTGCCTAAAGGACACACACAGGGAGCTGTGTCTGCACATGCAGTTGCAGTACACACACAGAGGCAAGGGAAATAGGAGACAATTCCATTACATGATTTGACAGTTGACAACCTTGGTCATGTCTCCTCCCCAAGCTAGTCCTCCTGTCACTGTCAGATTGTTGTAAAGACTTATCACTTATGAGTTGTAAAGACTTATTTCGGGACTGCAGGCCACTCATTCATCCCTGAGTGCAGTGTAATTGTGGTGTATCAGATGCAAAAGCACAGCACAATATAATGTGATATTATGTGTTCAGTTCGCTATTAAAAAGTGTTTTATGCACAGAGATAAGAATCATTTAATTGACTAGGGAACAGTGAAAGGCGAGCTTCTTCGAACTTCAGATCACTCTCCAAAAACACAGTTTCCCTTGCAGTATGGGTATGACCTTAGTAACAAGCTAACCATAAACAGGTGTCACAAATAGCTGCATAACAAATGTAGAAGGAAGTACAAAGCCAGAGCTCCCTCCTGTAGAGGTTTGCTACATCATGTATGATCAACACTCTTAATTACAACATGAGCTTGAGTTTTCTTCTGCACATTCAGGTAATGACACCTGAATGTAGAATAAACATTTCCAACTGTATGTCTTCATACCCAAATCCAAATATTAACATAACAGCATTGGATGGAAACATGCATTCATTAGCATTAGCATTAGCATTAGCATCATAATTTTTTCTTTTGCAGATTTTCTGGAAATTCATTTCAATGCTATACTAAAGTTGGATGTAAATTTGACTATTAAGTCTTAACATGGTCATGAGTAAGCAAACAGTATGTGAAGGAAAAATACTTGTTGATTTTGTAATTGGAACTATTTACAGACATGTAACCAAGATGGTGGTTTAGCTGTACTGGAAGATAAGACTGAGAAAGAAAGACTGGGACTACATGCAGCCTTAGTGGACAGAGCCTTCTCTACTCGCACCCCCCAGAAACCTTAGAATTAGTTTATTCTCCTTTTTGTTGCTGTTTTTATATTCTTTGTGCTGTGAAGTACTTTGGAATTATGTGTTGTATTTAAAGCTGCTGCCCCCGTAGACCACATAGGCTGTGTCCTCCAAAGGATCCAGTCCCTGAATTGGGACATAGTTAATGTCTGTTTAGTACCAAATATCTAGAATCTATATGGCTGTATTTCCTCCTCCATTCCAAAGCCCCTCCCCATCAGAGCAGCCATGTGCATCGGCCTCTGCTGTTCTGCCCAGTTCTGCTGGGTCTGACAGGGTTCTTGAGAAGACTAGACCCAAATGCAGACTCAGTGAAAAAGGCAGGTATAGTCGCACAGAAAATATTTTAATTCGACTTACAAACTCCACAGGAACATGCAGGGGAAAACACTGGCACACAGGGCAAGGACAAGGCAAACGACACAGACGATCCGACAAAGACAAAACGAACAATGAACGCTAAATAAAGTGATCCACATACAATCCGTGTATACATGGCCCCAGCTGAAGCCGATTATATAGTTTCATTGACATGCGCAGATGGTCTCACTCCCACTACCTGCAAAGGTGCAAGAGAAGAAGAGGTGCACTTCCATGTTTACACTTAGAGCAATGGATCCACGTCATGTTTAGTTGGGGACATTTATTTGTGGCTTTACGGTCTCAGCAGTTAGTTATCATCAAGAGATATCAAGTTTTTTTGTTTATTTGTTCTTTGTTTTTGTTTTTTGTTATTCGTTTGTTATGACCAGCTTTGACCGGGGCGGCTGTGGCTCAGGAGATAGAGCAGGTCGTTCACAAACCGGAAGGTCAGTGGTTTGATCCCCGACTCCTCTGGGCCACATGTCGAAGTGTCCTTGGGCAAGACACTGAAGCCATGCTTGCCCTCCGATGTGTCATTGGATGTGTGGATGTGTGTGAATGATTAGCCCCCAGAAAGCCTGTCTGCAAACAGTGCTGTATGAATGTGTGTGTGAAAGGGTGAATGTGACAAAAACAGTGTAAAGCGCTTTGAGTGGTCCAAGTGACAAGAAAAGCGCTATATAAGTGCAAGTCCATTTACCATTTTCCTATTTCCTGTTTCCTATTTCCCGCGAATGGCAATACGTGACTCCTACGTATTAGGGCTTGCATGCACAGAATGAATAATCCACTCTATCGACCAAATCCACTCTATTCAGCCGTTTATATGCAGCATCAAGCTGATTATCAATTGGCGTACAATACCTCTTTCAATCTGATCGGAAATTTAATCAGATCCAGGTTAATCGGATGAGACATGAAACATTTTGAATCTGATTGACCGATTAATCCGATTATAAATAGGATTTTTGGACCCATGTAAACGCAGCTACTGAGGTTAAATACACAAGGGAAGACACAGGTGGTGCAATCAGGACAGGTGAAACACATTGGAGTAATCACAACCAGGGCGCACACAGGAAGACAGGACACTGAACTTCAAACTAAAACAGGAAACACAAACACAAGAGGGAAGAAAAGACACCATGACAGGCTCATCAGGTTTGTGGGCATCACATTAGAAATCACCCTCAATCATGTTTCAAAAACAAAATGATAGTGATATAGAGAAAAAAAAAGAAAATCAAATTTAAAAAGTCAGCACCAGCCAAGTCACCTGACTCAATGTTTACTCAAGAATTAAGTCATGCAGTTTGAGTTCTTAAATGTGCAACTTAAGTCACATCAGGTGAGTCCAGTCTTCCTTCTCTGCCTTCCAAAAACACTAATCTTAAATTGTAATAAATCAAAGTTTTTCCTTTATTGATTTTCTCCCCAGCTGTTTGTTGAGTGCAGTTAAGTGATTGCAGTCTGACTGTGCATCAGAGATTCTTTGACCTTAACTAGGAGCTGTGAGCTCTGCTTGAATCTCTTCTTCTCGTAAAATACTTGATGACATTGCTCACATTTAATAGCCTCTGCTAAGAAATGTTGAGATCACCATCATTGACAGAATCATTACTCCAATCTTTTAATTCCAAGACAGATCAAGAGGTTTTTTTTTTTTTTTTTTTTTTTTTACTATGGCCATAATCAGTGCTCATAATCAGAATCAAGCTGGTCCAGGCATGATGGGAGAAGAGGATTGCTTCCTGTCGGCAGCTGAGAAATGACATGAATGAATGTCAAAGCAAAACATTCAATTATCTTAAGCGGGTTTACACAAGTGATTGCCACGTTGATGTTGGGGTGAGGGGTACCAAGTGGGACGTGGGGAGTTTGAAACGGTTGGCTGGAGGTCTGTTTGATTTGATGGGATTCGTTTTGATGGGCCAAGTTGACGTTTCCTCTTTGTGGTGACGGCTAAAGAGTAACAAATTGCTCCTTATTTGCTGAGGCCAGCGTGGAAATCTGATGAGGGAAAATTACACATCACATCTGTCCTCGTTTTTGGGGCAAAAATGTGCCTAAAATCATAATTCTTCAATTTGAAGGCTGCCTCAAGCTTTGTGAGAGCCTGTGTGTGCATGTGCACTGAAACAGGACTGAATATGAGCCTTTGTGAAAGAGTGCGTGTGTTTGCCTAAGTTTGCGTACATACTGTACTGTCTCCAGCTGGCTGTCACTCAGCTGTCACTGATCAGAAGGGGCATATTTTGTTGCCCTGCTGGATTATGGGGAAGAGAGGAAACATTCCACTCGTGCTGGGGACTAATCAGGCTGTTTGTTCATGCCCCATTTCAGAGTCCAAGTAAGTAGATTGGATGGTTAAGTTCAGCCAGACTGACAGATTGACATGTCGTATGTGAAGCTGGAAGTGAAGTTTGCAGCTTAGTCGGCAAAGCTGAAAGAGGAGAAAGGTGGAGGAGCTAGTGTAGCAGAATGACTTTATCTGCCCTCCATGAAGAAAAAATACATTCAGCAGTATGTGTACTTACATTACATTGCAAAAGCCAAGAGTTACAAATGCCTTTGATAATGATCTCAAAAGTCTGAAAAGTGATGACTCTCAGACAACATATTTCTGACAGGAGAAAGTGTTTTTATATGATTGATAATCAATAATGACTCTTACATACTGGCCACTGTATTTCATTCTTTAACACTGAGGATTCTTCTTTTCAGGTTAATGGTTCGTTCTTACAGAGTGTTTTCTCAAAAAGAGCTTGTCTAAAATAAATGGCAGTGCATATGTTGGAAGGGGAGTCAACTTTGGAAAAGATCTGGACAGGCTTTGTTCAGAGTTCAGGTTTTAAAGTGCAGCTGCGTCAGGTTGTGCTGAGGCTGCACAATGACCAGAAGTGAAATGAAGGATGGGGGATGTTGAGCGCACGTCTCCGGAAAGACTCACATACCATGTTTTGTTCCACGTAAACCTGCAGTTTACGACCTGGCAAACCGATCGCTGTTGGTGCACAAGTGAGGGCATTACCACAAACACCAGATTTGATGTTCCCACACAGTATAAAGGCAGATGTCCATGTCTTCTTTGGTTATAAAGCAGCTATAGGTTCTATACTGTGACGGTATCAAAGCCTCAGTCCACAGAGAAATACACACAGCCTGCATTTAAAAAAACAAAAAAAACAGCCATCAGGATGTGTAACTTTGTGATGTCACAACAAACAGACAGCCAATCAGAAAGAGCAAAATATGCACTTTTAACACTCTGGAATACTTTAAAATACAGAGAAAACTGCCTGATACTGTGTGTGATTCCAGTCACCTGCTGTTAATAATGATCACAGTTCAGTTGACTAAGCTTTCTCTGTTTTTCATTCAGTCCTCATGTAAGATTGTTGTTGAGCAAAAAGGAGAACAATTTACCATTATAAGCATTTGGATATTAGATGTCTTCATTTCATTTTATCATATTAGACAATAATTGTGTCATATTTTGTGTAATGAGTTCATATGTTTTGCAAGGTCACAGTGTCCCTCAAGTTTAATCAACAGATTCAAGTAATTATGAAATTGAATCTTAAATTCTGTCAAGCTATTATTAAGGTTGTGTGTCCATGGCAATGAGACTGATAAACAACACAAAAACAATATGGCGTCAGCTCCCCACCAGTGACGAAGTCCAGAGAGGACAGGACAGACAGGAGTGAGAGGACTCTGCCCTACACACCTGGAATAAAAACATTTTCAGAGGAGGAATAGACAGTGAGAGCGAGACATAGAAAACATGAGAAATGTGCCGGTGCTGTAGGTCAGACAGTGATATAATACAGCTAAAAGAATGTTTCTAGGGGATGTCATGGAATAAGAAAAGAATAGAAAAGAAATCACTTTGAAAAACTGTGCTAGCACTGCAAGCCGTGCAAATAATGCAGAAAGAGCAGAGCACAGAGTAAAAAGCAACGCATTTTATAGAATATGGAACAGAGTGAAGGGGCAGAGGTGGTGAAGTGATGAGAAGCAAAAGTAGCAGCAGGTGGAATAAATTGTGGGAGGAAAGTTAAGGATAAAAAAAAAAAAAGTTCTTGACCTCGACCAGAAGACATCTTCTAATCACCCCCACACCCCTCTCCCTTAAATCTTGAGTTTTGTGGAGCTGAGCGGAGTTTCAAAGAGCCTTCTCTCCACTGAGCCTCCTCAGATAGTCACAGTCTGGCAGAGAGGGAGGATGCTGCAGCCTGGCAGTGCTGCACCTGACTCAGATCTTACTTACCCTTCTAAATTGATTCGTTATGGCCTGGTGGCTCTGTACTGATTTGTCTTTTTTATGTTTTATATTTTCTTTTCTTTTCTTTTCTTTTTGTGACAGTTATGGGGCTGGTTCATGAGGAGAGGTGGGGAACTCCTGAGTTAGTGTGAATGCTTCCTTGTCTCTATGGGGCCTGAGTGTTCAGTCTCTCTCCTCTCTTCATATGTTTGGTTTGGATGTTAAGATTTGTTGCCTCACTCCTGATAAACTGATCTACATTACATTACATTACATTCCAGAACATGCGCTTCAGCTGAGAGCAGCAAAGTCTGGTAGCTCTGAGTTTTTACTCAACCTTTGCTTTATTTTGTTTTTCTATGTTTTTGTCGTATTTTGTCAACTACTGATGGACACTTCTGTGGGGAGAGGAGATTCTTCAGGAGAGGAGCTTCTGTCATTGAAAATGGAGCAAGTCTGGAGGATGCCACCCTGTTCCAGCTGGATGAGGAGGTGCTTTCGTGGTTGCTGTGCTGGTGGTGCAGAGGTTAAAGGCTTGGAACTGGAAATATACTGTAGGTCCTTTCTGCCGTCAGTCATCATGCAAAATGTCAACTTTCTGCCCAGATGACCAGGTGAAGACTCAGGAAGAAGACATTTTTTCAAATCAAAACAATACTTGTGTACATCCCACCAACAGCTACTGCTGAAGTTTCATGTGAAGATCTCCATGAAGTTGTTGCTAGGATACAGACTAAACATCTTGAGGCACTTGACTTCAGTCATGTCTCCCTGATGGACTCACTGAGGATGTGGTGGAGAGATACACGCTGGTGGAGGCCATTCTGAACAACTCAGATCATCCTCTTCATAACACCTTGATGGACCAAGAAAGAGTGGTGGTGGACGGCTCCTCTCTCTTCACTGCAGGACGGAGAAATATTGAAGATCCTTTGTACCTTCAGACATCAGGCTTCTTCATTCTTCTGCAAATGGTTGATGAGCTGACAGACAAATGAATTTCCCTTTGGGGATTAATAAAGTAATCCCTATTCCTATTCCCATTAACACTTAATTTAGTCTATGAATAGATCTCTTTTCTTTGTACATTAAAAGTCATGTGTGGTCTCCATATTTGGTCATACCTTTGATCCAGGTCATGACATTTTCTTTTCTTATTTCCTCCTGTTTTTTCTCACCCTTTTCTTCATGTATCAGCTGGGAGCTAATAGATTGTGCCTCTGTAGCCAAGTGCCCTGCTAAGCTTTTGTTGTTGTGCCCAGCCTGCAGCAGGGTTGGAGGGGTTGGATGGTCACACAGGGACCTAGATATGGATGGAGGTCTGGCTGGAGGGCACAGAGCAAAAGGAGCAGGGAGGGTGGAGGTGGATTTGAAGTATTGGAACTAGAGATTTCAATACCAGTATAGGAAATACCTCCGACACTGCAGAAAATGCTGGCATCGGTATCGGTGAGTACTGGAGTCCAGGCATCGATCCAATACCGCGCATATCAGAAAGAGGAGTCTGTTTACCAGTTAGCACCGTTAGCATGGCTACAGTTGCACTCTGGAGGGCACTGTTTATAAAACAAAATGACCAGTGCTACAAATAACCCTTGTGCTTGTGTACTACATTCCCATGTCTCCATTGTTATAGTTTAGTCTTTCATTTTTACAATTGGGAGTCATGTCTTTTTATAACACACTGGTATCGGTATCGGTACTTGGCATCAGCCGATACCCACAGGGTCAGAATCGGTATCAACAGGACATCTCTAATTGGAACTGTAAAACAAGTTCAGGAGACAAGCAGTGGGATAGTGATGCTGCCTCCATCCATAGGTGAGACTGACGTGGTCCCCAGTGGATGTGACGATGTGACAGTGACTATACAGTATACACCATACTGTATATTACCCCACACATCAACTGGTTGTCTTAAATAAAAGAATAAATTAATTCACTTATATAACCAACATTTGCATGTTTGAAGCTTTGGTTCCAGATCTACACTCTAAGTAAATAAATATGTCTCATTATTTTTTGTAAGGTGCATAGCAGATGATCAGAGTTGGATTCTATGTCTGCCAACAGTGTTAGTTTGAAAGACCCATAGACTGTAAATAAAGACAGACATAGAAAAGCTGCCATCAGAGTCAGTAATATGGTTTAGGTTTATTTTATAGTTTCAGTTAAAAATCTGAATATGTATTTTATTTATTTCTTCATTTCTCACAACGTTTCCCACGGCATGTTTGATGGTGTGGAGGTGGAAATTAAATGCCTGTAACCAGGAGAATGCCTTGTGTCCATGTCCATGGTTGAACTGAACGGTAGCTACACATGCCCTCAGTTATGCGGAACTTTAATTAAATGTGAATGGTTTGAAGGTTGTGTTGACAAAATGAACTGATGAATGGATGTTGTCTGACATTAATGAGCAGTTAATGGCATATACGTTTATCTGCCGCATATGCACAGGCAGCATCTTTTAGCTTAGTCTTGACCTCCTCTATGTGTGTGTCAACAAACAGATGCCATTCTCATGCATCAACTATCTCAATATCTAGAACATGCGCTTCAACTGGGAGCAGCAAAGTCTGGTAACTCTGAGTTTTTACTCAACCTTTGCTTTATTTTGTTGTGTTTTTCTATGTTTTTGTCGTATTTTGTCAACTACTGATGGACACTTCTATGGGGAGAGGAGATTCTTCAGGAGAGGAGCTTCTGTCACTGAAAATGAAGCAAGTCTGGAGGATGCCACCCTGTTCCAGCTGGATGAGGAGGTGCTTTTGTGGTTGCTGTGCTGGTGGTGCAGAGGTTAAAGGCTTGGAAGTGGAGATGTACTGTGAGTCCTTTCTGCCGTCAGTCATCATGCAAAATATATCTCCAGCTCCTCATCACTCTTGTTGGGTAGAGAGTTGATAAGTGAAGACTCAGGAAGTAGACATTTTTTCAAATCAAAACAATACTTGTGTACATCCCACCAACGGATACTGCTGAAGTTCCATGTGAAGTTCTCCATGAAGTCGTTGCTAGGATACAGACTAAACATCCTGAGGCACTTGACTTCAGTCATGTCTCCCTGGTGGACTCACTGAGGATGTGGTGGAGAGATACACACTGGTGGAGGCCATTCTGAACAACTCAGATCATCCTCTTCATAACACCTTGATGGACCAAGAAAAGAGCGGTGGTGGACAGCTCCTCTCTCTTCACTGCAGGACGGAGAAATATAGAAGATCCTTTGTACCTTCAGCCGTCAGGCTTTTAATTCTTCTGCAAATGATTGATGAGTTGACAGACAAATGAATTTCCCTTTGGGGATTAATAAAGTAATTTGTAATCGTAATCGTATCTCTTCCACAGAGGAATATACATGTCCTTACCTGAACACTGGTTAGGTGCCAGTGAGGATTGAGCTCTACTTTCAGATGTTTGAGGAATGTTTTGTAGTTTTTGAACCAAATATGCTCTAATAAGTCAAACAGGTCAAATAACATCTATTGACGATAAAAATGAAATTGGCTTGGACAACTCAGTGCAACTTCAGAATATGGAAAGGTTGTACACATTAAAAACAAACAAAAAAACATCTTCATCAATTTGACAACAACGTGCTGCAGAAATCACAGCACATGCTTTGCTTTCAGCCTGAGGGCCACTCACCCTCCCTTCTGTCCTTTAACCTCCATGGGAGGGAAGATCCTTCCCCGATCAAACATGCTGACTCACCACTCAGAGAGTGGCATTCCCTCAGGTTAGCTTGGAGCTGCATGGCATTTAATGTAAGAAATACCAACAGCCTCAGAGTGCCTGTGACCTCTGACCTGCCAAATAAGCAGGACGACAGTGGCTCGTTAGATCTCGGTCAAGTCTGTGAAGTCACCATGTTGACACGCTTCCTTTTTGTAAACGATCTCGACTTCACATTCTCACGCTACTTGATGGGTTCTGTGGGCTTTTTAGTCAGTGACATTGTACTGTGTTCCTGCCGACAGTGAGCCATGCTGGAAGTAGCAGAGTCATATAATTTGGTTTATTTATTTTACCATTGTAATAATTCCTCTATATATTTACTTGCCCATTTTAATTTATTGTATATTGTATATTTTATTTCCCCTTTGCACTGGAACCTCCCTCAACCATCATCCACTTCTGCTCTCAGATCAGTCTTTGTTCATGTACCTTGAAGTGTCAAGTAGTATCAAAAATTAGAAAATATTGTATTCAGATGGTCACATACACTAACCTCGACAGTTTACTGCCTATGGTTGAACTGTAGGTGCAGCACACATCAGGTCAAGCATCCAGTACAAAGGCTGTTCAGTAGCTAAGCTGACATATCACTGACTCTTTCATTTGCATTAGTCTCAACACTCCCAATGCTAAGCTAACGCTAAGTGCTTCTCACTTCATCATTTAAATCAGATCAGTCTCCCTGATGATTTTTACCTGTTATTGATGTTACCATAATAGCATTGGTGGGAAGGAGAGCTAATCAGTTCTTATTGTCTTCTTAATTAAGTTTCATCTGATGGAGATGATGGTTTGTAATCAGTGCCTCAAACTTGCGGTGATGAGCCTGAGGGAAAAGCTGCAGGCTCCAACACAACTTCCAGCAATTTGGAGCAAGTTTTAAACACCATGCATTGGGTATCGGTGGAAACTGACCAAGCCTTGTTCTGATGATGTTCTTGATGTGTTGATGGCTCACTTCTGTCACATGTTGATTAACGCAACGGGGGGGGGGGGGGGGGGGGGGGGGTGCTGTTTGATGATGCGAGGATAGCTCATTCTTTTGACTTCTTTTATTTCATCTTCCGGCTGTCGGCTGCTTTATTCTAATGCAACAACATCTGTGATGGCTCCCCAGGAAGCCGGGCAAGCATCACTGAGCAGAAGTCATCTCTGGGTAAGGTTACACACTGGTTAACAAAGTCTCTGTTTCTTGCTTGTCCTGGGAAATGAAAGTAACGGTGCTCAACACAGTCAGAAGGGTTCATTTTCCATGCATGCACAGTGCTGCTCTGCAGCTTACACACAGAGTGGCTCTTGATTGCGGATGGTGACACAGATGGATTAAGTTAGAGTTTGCAACATTGATGGGAAGGATCTGAACACACTGCTAACACATGGATGACATCAAATTCCCAATTAAACTAGACAGTCTGCTGCAAGGTTCCTCTAATGAAAACAATGTGTTTGGATTATCATCATACAGGTAACATGACTGAGGCTGTTTGGCCAGGACAGGAATAACAAAACCCTTCAGAATAATCTGCATGTAG
Source organism: Caranx ignobilis (assembly GCA_021432705.1). NCBI lineage: Eukaryota > Metazoa > Chordata > Actinopteri > Carangiformes > Carangidae > Caranx > Caranx ignobilis. Next base: position 752,243 of record JAFHLA010000151.1, on the reverse strand, counting down.
GCATGAATTAAACATGATCAGATCTTGTAGTTATGAACAAACACAATCTACTTAAACCAATAACAAAAATAATTGCATTGTTATTATCCATATTGAAGACATCCAGCACATATAACCTGATTGGAGGTGAAAAATAGAACACATTGTTCATCACAGAGACTGACAGTCACAGTCCTCTCAAACAGTTCAGATCTTCATCAGTTGACAATCAGAACCTGTGTGGAAGCATGATGGACCAGTCAGAAACCAGACCGTATCCTGGTGCTGTGGAACCACCTCCAGAGAACTACAGATCCTGAGAATATGGCTGAACTGAAATCAACCACCCCAACTCTCTTCTGCAGTATGAAGAGCACCCAACACTGGCAGTGGTTAACGCGTGTCGACATGCCGCCCCACAGCAACACACGCTACCATTCTATTTTCAGACTCGCCTTCCTGAAAAAAAAAAAAATCCCAAAGATGCTTCTATAGCAGCCAGCTTCCCTCTTCTCACTTCTAAATGTCTTCCTCAGTGTCAGAGGACAGACTACATGTCATTGCGTAAGAATTATATGACCAACAACTATATTACTGGAAATGGTAAATCAAGCCACAGTCCTGTAGGAGAGAAATCTTGCTCTGTTCTGTGTTCAGTTCATGTCTGTGCAGATACCAGCACTGTGGTGTCATCTTGATCATGAGCAGGTCAATTCAGATCGGAAGAACTGACTCAGTTCAAATGCTATGTGTTTGTGACTTTAATTCAGATCAGGTCACATTTAAAAATCAACTAAGGCCACTGCAGATAGTCATGGTTCCAGATTGACACATAGACAGACATGCTCTCATGCATGCACACAGTCCAGCAGCTCTTCATGCCTGTGCGTTCTGGAAGCGTCTGCATGACTGCCCTAAATTTGCCTGACGTGGGCCTGAAATTGGATCTAATGTAGCACTCCCTGGAGACACTGAGCGCTGCACTGTTAAATTATTTAAAAAAAAAGAAAAGAAATGAGGACTATGAGAAGAGAATGGTAACTGAAGACGAGTATCTGTTGACTTGTAGCTCGTTTATCACAATCACAGCGTGGGGAGAGTGCAGTGGGAATCTTCTGTGTGTGTGTGTGTGTGTGTGTGTGTGTGTGAAGCCAACTAGATCAGCAGAATGCAACCGCTCCTTAGAGAGCAGAGGAAGTATTCTGTTCTTTATTATTGTGAATGGTATATTTGACACTACGCTGCTATAGAGACACTTAGATAAAACTTACTTAATGGCCGTGCTGCATGGATTTATACCTCATCTGCATTCAGTGTAAAAACCTTCCACCAAACACTGAGACAACAATAAGCTTCTTACTTCCAATTTCCATGCCCTATAGTGCCCTTGTTTTAACAGTTCAGTGTCTGTGTGTGAGCTGGCAGCTTCAATACTCCTACAGCAAACATACAGCAGCAGCAGTCCTGTATATGGTGGCAGCCAGTGTACCATGCTGTAATTTCCATCTCATTTCTCATGCACAAATCAGATGGGCTCCAGTGCTCTTGCAGCTTGTCTTCATCTGCAGCCCTGCGTCGTTTGGTTATTTCAGCCTCCCCTCAGTTCCTCGGCCTACCCTCAATTATTTAGGATTGTTTTTCTTTCTTTTTCAATTTTGTTTTCAGAGGATGAGTTGGTGGCTGAACATGGTGGCCACAGAGGCAGAGGCCACTGTCGTCTCTGCTCTTCCTGTGTATTTTCTGCTCTTATAATCAAATTTAACTTCATAATCAATGGCCGTGACACCGAGGAGATATACCTTCCTAGCATTAGAGGAGATTTAGAGGGAGATTAAATTAATCTACTATTACTGAGAGCCTTAATAATTCAGCTGGCAAAGTCCCACAACACCATCTCATTATATCAATCGAGGGGCTAAAAGGAGAGAAGATGAATGGTAATTTGACAAAAATAAGTTTGATGTGCTCTTATTTTAACTCATCTGGATGTGATGAGGTCCACTGATAAAGAAAGCTCATGGTCGTGTGTTATCTTTATTAAGAGTTACTTCAAAGGACACTTGTAATGGTGATCGTCTCAATTTGGTGGATTACAATCTCTTTGATGGGTTAAATACTTAACATATGTGCAGGACCCCTTACATGTGTTCCCACCAGCTGTGCAGCTATCACATACTTTGTAAGATCACTACTATGACCCGGTCTGTGTTCCCCTGTGGGGCACACAGAGCCGAGCTGAGCAGAACAGAGCAGAGCCACCTCTGAAAATGACACTAAACCCTGAATTCTGATGAGATGATGAACATCTGTGTAGGGAGAAACACTCTATGGCCAACACTGGCCTGCTAAAACTGGATGATAGCTGTGGTTTTGGATTTAGAGTGAACATCTGGTAGACACCATGAAATTGCACATTTCAGCAGTGAGTGGTGTTGACTGATGTCAGGTGGCTAGTAGCAGGACCAGAGTTTAGGCCTGAGAACAACTGATGGGGCCAAAGGTTCTGTGAATGGATGACAACATATGACATTATTTTCCCTCTGATTTGATCATTAATCATTAGGGCAAGAATAGACTCATAGTGACAGTGGTATCTGATTAAAAATGACCAAATTGTTATGACATCCATCTGTGAGGCTGAGGATTATTACTGAAGAAAAAATATACACACAGACTCACATGACATATTTAGTGTAGGTGGATGGGCTGTACATCTAGAAATTGAGATCAGAGTGTCATGACTTTGTCGGGTCACATCTGTTAAGATGCTGCTCAGAGAAAGCACACAGTACACTGTACCCTGTGTATTTTCATAGTTCATCTATCCTCGGTGCTGTCTGTAACAACTTCACCGTATCTAAGAATAAGTCGGCTGCATCACGACTTATCCTTACTTAGCTCACGTACCACAATTATTTCATCTTTACAAAGTAAATACACATAAATGAGAAATAAAACACACTATTGTTGATTGAAGCTATGGCACAGTACACCTATATATATATCATATCATCACATGAAAAAACAACCATCTCACTCCAGACCAATGTAGTCAACAAAAACAGAACACATCAAAACCTACCAAAATAAAGGCATGTTGTACATAATTTAAAAGAAATATTTCTCAGCACTCTGTATGGGTTTTTCATGAGAACCGATACTTTGGTACCAACTGGATGGAACATGCAAAGAAAAAAAACAACAAAAAAAACGTAGATACCTGCTTTTTTCAGTACCGTGAGTACCACTTTACCCTGAGTGGGCCGTGTCGATTCCTATAGGAACAGATGGGGGCAGTATAGAGCGTGAGTCTGAGGGAGTGGTCGTGCTGCGGCTACAGTCGAACTGGTGCGGTCTGTTTGTTGTGTGAATGTGGCCGGACCTCGATCCACTCCAGCTGCCAGATGTACGCCACAGGTTCGATTGAGTCATGTAAACATGACACATATTTTTCTCGGTCAGTCGTCATGGAAACATGATGCTCTGCCAGAGGTGCGGTGTTTGGACCAAAGTGAAAACAATATTAGTGAGTGAACGCGAACAAGCTGAAAAATCAAACAATGTGTCATTTTCACCCTTGGTCTGCTCCAGTATGTGTGAAAACACCCTAACAGTAAATCAGTGAGAACAACAGTTATTTTGTTGAACTATCTGAAGGACAAAGTAATGGTTACATTACTTTCTCTTTGTGCTGAGTCATAGTTACCACTTTATTCAACACTGCTCTTAACTTCATGGCACTGCCTGCACTTTAAATTTTGTGCACTGGGGTCAGTGGTTGAGCAGTTTTCAGCCCAGATGCCTGTGAAAAGTAGAAGTAAAACAGCATAAAGCCAACTACCAAGGGGCAGGAAATAGTTGGAATTTGATGTCATCCACGTGTCAGTGCCTTCACTTTATGCAATTAAGAGCTCTTCCCATCAGTTTTGCAAACTCTAACCTAATCCATCTGTGTCACCATCCAGGTCCCTGTGCAGGACATAATCTAGGCTAAATGCAAATAAAATCCAATTAATCTGTCATAGATGGTATTTTTACTTTCTGCTGACACAAATCATTTTCCTCTTGGCAAAATAATGTGGAGGGATAAGTTAATTTGGATAACAGAGAGCAATAATGAAAGACATTTAACACTGCGGAGATGAAGAATGCAGCAAAGGCCGTGAGCGTATGACTTTATTAACGAGCTGCATTCAATCTCAAGGTTATTTTCTCTCATCCTAAAGAGAATGTTTGAGTTTTCTTTCATGGCCTTGTGAGAGGTAGTTATATGTAGATGGTAGAGTACCTGCATGAGATTGTAATCACTGTGCTCCTGGCTAAGAGAAGATGACCAGGAGCGCCCGCAGAGGGACAGAGACATGACGAGTGCACTGCATTAAGGCACTTTCTGATTCAGCTGATCTGTGGCTACAGAGTATGACCTGTAGGTGCACTTATATATGTAGGAATACAGTAGTTCAACTGTGAAAAATGTACTGCTGAAGAAAAGTGCTGTTTATGAGGTAAACTGCTGAAGCAAAACGAAATGAATATTGGATTGTTTCAGTGGACATTTTAAAGTTTTTTTTTTATTTCTCACGGCCCAGTGAACAGAGATCACACAGGTCTGCCAGTGCTCCCAGTCAGGTCTCCATATGAGGTGATCAGGGAATCTATCCCTCTAATCAACCCCTAACCCCACAATTCATCCATGATGGTAAACAAAAGTGTGTGAGGAGCAGTTAAAAGCCAGAGACAACTGAGGAAACGCTGTAATTACTTTGTAATGAGGAAACACAGGAGTAGCAAAGAGTAAAAGCTAATTCCTGAAAAAGAATAAAATAAATAGAACAATGTGTAACTGATCTAATGGTGATGAGTGAATAAACAAACAAATAAATAAATGCAGCTACAAATAAAAACTAAATATAATGACATAAAATTAAATTCAGCTAAAAGCATGACTAAAAATGTAGTATGGTGGTGATGGTTACAGTGGTGACCACAAACTGATCGGTTATGATGGTTGGGTTCTTCAGTGGGACAAAACTTTGTCACACACCTTGCCTTGTGCCTCCTGAAAAGAGAAAGGTGTGATCAGCAGATCACACATGACGATCGTCTTACATCCACTTCTTACTGTGAGCTCACTGTCTGAGATTTCTGTGATCAAAACACTAAAACTCCCTGCACACTTTTCCTCACATATTTGCAACATCAACACAAGCTGTACATAAGCTCATCCAGTTTCAGCATCACCATCCTTCTTTTGCCCATTGTGCATGTGTATGTGCCATAGAATATTGTGCACGCAGACAGTGACACGGTGCTCTGCACCAATCAGGGTCTCCCCTCAGTTTCCTGTTACCTGAGTGTGGCTGTGCTGAGCTGAAAGTTGGAGAAGTTGGACTTGTTGCGGTTCCAGACTTAATGTTGCGGTTTGGGCTCTGGTTTCATTCCATCCTTTGCTGTTTTTTCTTTCTTGTACGATACCATGAGAATGTGAGTATATGAGTTATTCTTCTGTTGTTGTGATGAATGTATAAGGAGATTCATTCATACCGTATTCCATTTATAATAATAGTGCCAGTCAGAGCGTGACATCACTTTATTCATTTCATGTATATTTCCTTGTTGTTAATTACTGATTCATAATGATATGATCCAATTGTAATTTATGTTACAGCACAATGAGAGCTACACTGTTGTACTTTATTGATATATTGGTATTATATGCTGTTTAAATGTACATTTGTGTTGCTTATCATTGGAGTAATATCATAATGTGTATTTCATGCCACATGTTTGATATTATATATGACTTATTTCTGTTTATGTCTTAATTTATTCTGTTGTATAGAAACCACACACAAATATAAGCATCCAAAAGGACATCAAAATAACCATCAATTAATAAATGGCATGGCAGTGAGTGTGTGTATTGTTGACAATATTCATGGCATCACTGGACAATTGGCAGTTACAGTCTCATTCACATCTTTATTGAGGTGTCAATCTGTGGATTCAATTATCCAGCTTCTCTTTTACACAAGACAAGAATGTTGATGTTAATTCTTCAAAACACTATAACACATTCAAATCTTCCTCTCTACTGTTTGTGTGCTCCCTGACATTTCTACCAGCCCCTTCTTCCCCAGTCAGCCATCAGGTTGTAGGCTGATGTCTCAGTGTGTTTCCCTTTGTGCGGCTCATTCAGTGGACTCTTGTTACGTGCCTGCCATCAGTGTTTTGTCACTTGTTGCCTGTCATCTGCCTGGCAGCCTCTCTACCTCTGAATCTGTCTTCATCATTTGTTCTACAGTATAAAAGTATCATCCCGCCATCTGAAGGCCCAGCTCACTCTCTACTTTCTGCACTGGCAGATCATAAATTCAGTGGTACTCAGCTCATTGATGGTAAGACAGCTCATCATTACACAGGCACAATGTAATGCTTTTTTAACCATTTGACATATTGTGGTCTGCAGAAACTTAGCATTGTAATAACCGTGAAAAATGGTTATTAGCGCCTGAAACTGAACACCTCCTCTTTCCACACCCTTCTCCTATTTACAATGAAATATCAAATATGATATATTAAAGCTGGGGTTGGTAATCGTGTTCAGAAACACTTTTTGTTATACTGGGTGAAATGGTCCTTCTACCTTCAGAGTAATCAATACATTATTTATCAGAAAAAGGAAGGAAAATAATCAGTCCTCTGTGGCAGCTGCAGGACTGACAAAACTCTGACCAATCCATGCTCTTCGCACCGAAGAGCAAAAACCAATCAGATGCCTTCATGTCTAGTTCTGTATCTGCCCCCCTTGATCCCTGCCTCCGATGCATGTGCACAATCTACACGTGTCGCTGTTGCCGGAAGAAATCAGCGTACAGAGTTACAGCAGAACGGATTTCATGCTCATTTATGAGCAGTGGCTGAGAAAATGCAGCCCCAGTTACTACTTCCAGCGTTACTTGTAACGGCTCGCCCCGAGAAAAAGGCAAGGAAGAGAAAGCTGGAGGCTGCTAACAAAAAGGCTCTGGATAAAGCCAGAGGTCAAACCAGAGTAAACATCGGTGTTGCTTTTGTGGAGACAACTGAGGGATTTGAAGTGATGCTGAGGTTGCTCTCTTTCTGTTGGACAGGTAATTATATGCTTTGCTTCGGGGAGGATTTGTTATTTTTATGAAATGTGTAACTTTTGCTAACGTAGCTACTTTTGTAGCTTGTATTAGCCTAATGCTAATATTAACTTCTCTGTGGGTTTAAAACGGGTCGGTGACGCTAGTATTGAATAGATTATAGTATATATATATATATATATATATATATATATATATATATATATACCAACCCCAGCTTTAAAGACGTGCATGGTAAATGTGGGTTTTTGTTGAACATTTTGTTATTTAATTCTAGTTGATCATATGTTGGGGCGTCATACAGCTCAGTGGATATGCAGAGGCTATCATCCTCACCACAGCAGCCCAAGTTCAATTTCAGTGGTGGCCCCTTGCTGCATTCCCCATCATTCTCTCTGTCTGTGATTTAAATTGAGCACTGACTTTTAATCTGCGACGTGCCAAACAGTTCTCTCAGTTTTCTCTTTGTTTAGTTGTGGGAAGTTCTGCAGCTACACTTGGTAAAGCAGAACAGCCAAGTTTACCTCACCAGTACTGTCCTAAGTTCTCCTGAAAGTACACTCGGAAAAATTAACAAAATGTGAATGATAGAAAAAAGAAAGAAAAAGAGATGGATAATTAGGTCCCTGGTCACCACACTTTTTGGGATAGGAACCATTAAAGCTGCTCTTCATTCATTAGGCAGCCTTCAGACGGCTCAGGGAAAACAAGGATACTTTTGTCTTCTACATTAAAATCATTTTCATGGGCAAATGTCTCTAATGCAAACTACAGACAGAGGAGCTTGTAGAGTAATGATGCAGATAGACAGACTTTGACATACGGTAATTCATTCACACATGAGAGTACCGGTTGCTATTTTGCAAAGCAATTTTGCCATGCTATAGATTAGCCAGGATCAGCGAGCATGGTGGTTAGGTGGGGTGGTTGAAACTCCATCCCCCACTGCATTACTGTGTGCAATATATAACTGTTTGTTCACATCCTGTTGTTCAGTTTAAGAAAGAAAAAAAAGATACTGCAGTCTTTTTCTGTACTCATAAAATACAAAATAATGAACAGGGTAATTAGGATGCAGTGACTAATGTGCAGAAATAATTCTGTACACAGTTGGTCTACTTTATGCAACATGAGACCAGTCAGACATCAATATGGCTGGACTTTTAATTGTGTTGTAGTAATAGCTCTGCGTCTGCCTTTTAACTAGGAAGACAGAGGACAGACTGTATGCATGAGATAACTGCTGTGATCTGACTCCATGTGAATAAAATAATAATAATAAAAAAAGTCTGTCTATACTTAGGAAAAGGATGAATTATAATTGAGCCATAATGTGTGTGTGTGTGTGTGTGTGTGTGTGTGTGTGTGTTTAATAATCTACAATATGAATATTCTGTGATGATCCTTGTTACTTTTAGCAGCATATGTGTTTGTTCTTGTCTACTGGTGTGACAACTTGTACACACAAAACTCGGCCCTTCCAGTCCCTGTAGGTGTAGGCCGGACCTGATGCTGCACCTGATGCAGCCCAACTCACTAGCATTAATTGTTGCCCCAAACCCAGCCCAAACCTGGCCAAATAACTAACTTCTACATTCTTCTGTTGGCAGATGATCATCACCAAAATGAACAGCTCTGTCCGTGCATTTCACAATAAACAGCATACCATCAAAAAAAGGGTTTTATTAAAACAAAACAAAAAACAGGAATCCAGCATCAGATATTTGTTTATATTTTGGGCCCGAACCACCATGTCTGGTGGGGTTGGTCAGGCCGGTCGGCCAGCCCAGTGAGAGCTCTAGTTCCTATGTTGCTGATTATAAGCAATGAGATACAGCTCACATAAGATGTGCTGTTCAGCTGAAAGACACTAACATCCTCACAGGAGCTGAAGAGAGCTGCAGATTCGACATTTAATTAATTGCTGATTATCAAGGAATGAATGAATAAATAAATTAAAAATAACAACAGAGCTGCACTCCTCCAGCCTGGCCACAGACCTTCTCTTTAAACAGCATTATGCACTGCTTTGTTAAGTGTCATATCAATTTCAGCTGATTTCAGCAGGGAGGGACATGCGCCTTTTAGCTGAAACCACTTCTATTTATTGTTTTGGCCTACCGCGCTAATGATTTTCAGACCTTTCTCCTTGACTCACCCAACAGCTGTATGAGCAGCTGTATGCCCACGGAGTTTGGGACACTCCTCACTGTCTTTCTCTTTATTGTAGTGTTTCTTCATTGTTCTGTCTATTCTTCTTTTATGTGTACTGACTCAGTCTTCCTTATCATTCCCCTCTGTTTCAGCTCCTGTCCTAATCTGGCTGCTCCAAATGGTCTTCTGCTTTTCAAAGCTAATAGCTATGTAAGTAAGCTTCTGCAACATTGTTACATAATTACAGATGATGGTTCCACTTAGGTTTTGTTCTTCTTTTTTTCCACTTTTACAGTAAAATGAAATTCAGACAAACACCAGCTTTTATTAGGAAGTTATTTGTTACCAGTTCCTAGAAATGAGCTGGAGCACAGGCTTGTTACAACATGCAGCTGTAAGAGAGGGCGTATAAATTTAGTTAAAGAGAGATAATGAAAATGTATTATTGGAATTTGGGTCCTACATTTTATTATCCAATGGTTTGATTGATGAATTGTCTCTATTTTTCTTTACACCCTTCACTGAAAAAAAGAAGTCCACACCAGATTCATCACCACAAATGGTGGCTCTTGCTTACAAAAAAAAAAAAAAAAAAGAGACCTGACTGTTTGCCTGACAACGAGTTGCAGGAAATATGGACACTGTCCCTTTTAAGTTTTGATTAATAACTTGAAGTGATTTGACAGCACGTTATGATGCCACAGTGAAGTTGACCTTTGTCCATTCAGATATTAAATAGGAATAGGAATTACTTTATTAATCCCCAAAGGGTAATTCATTTGTCTGTCAGCTCATCAATCATTTGCAGAAGAATGAAGAAGCCTGATGTCTGAAGGTACAAAGGATCTTCTATATTTCTCCGTCCTGCAGTGAAGAGAGAGGAGCCGTCCACCACCACTCTTTTCTTGGTCCATCAAGGTGTTATGAAGAGGATGATCTGAGTTGTTCAGAATGGCCTCCACCAGCGTGTGTCTCTCCACCACATCCTCAGTGAGTCCACCAGGGAGACACGACTGAAGTCAAGTGCCTCAGGATGTTTAGTCTGTATCCTAGCAACGACTTCATGGAGAACTTCACATGGAACTTCAGCAGTATCCGTTGGTGGGATGTACACAGTATTGTTTTGATTTGAAAAAATGTCTACTTCCTGAGTCTTCACCTATATCTCCAGCTCCTCATCACTCTTGTTGAGCAGAGAGTTGATATTTTGCATGATGACTGACAGCAGAAAGGACCTACAGTACATCTCCACTTCCAAGCCTTTGACCTCTGCACCACCAGCATAGCAACCACAAAAGCAGCTCGTCATCCAGCTGGAACAAGGTGGCATCCTCCAGACTTGCTCCATTTTCAGTGACAGAAGCTCCTCTCCTGAAGAATCTCCTCAGAAATAATAAAAGTAACCATTTCATTTAATCCAGAGAGAGAATTTGTCAGAATCAGTGCATGTGTTATGGTCCAAATGTTTTTTTGGGACATCACATGGCCTTGACCTTTGACCTCACACACCAAAATCCAATGTAATACAATATAATACATATGTAATACATACATATACATATACATATATCTATATATCCTTAAGTAAATATAAAAGTGTGAAAATTCAAAGTTTACTCAAAAACATAACGTCAGGCATAAAATAGGACTGAAGTTGTGTCACATGAACCTGAGGCGCCTTTGTGCAGTAAAATACAAATATAAGCTGAAATAACTTTATACCACAAACCTGTGATGAAACAAAAGCATATTTTTGATATTGCAGAGCACTCAATCACTCTGTGGTAGCAGTGTAAAAATTTTTTTAAAAAGACATACTGTATTTTCCGCACTATAAGGCGCACTTAAAAGCCTTTAATTTTCTCCAAAAACGACAGTGCACCTTATAATCCGGAGCGCCTTATATATGGATCAATTGGTTAATTGGTTGATCCATACTGGTTGTACACGGTGCTCAAGGCGCTCTGTCAAAATGTTTCAGTATCAAAAACCAATAAAAACAATTTAATAATCCAAAACACCGATCGCTTTATTTTTCTAAGCCTTTTGCTAGACTATCCGCCGGATTAGCTATAAAAGGCTAACGATCCTCATGTTCCCGTTTAAGACACGAAGTCTTATCATTCACACTTGGTGAATCTCTAATCTCACCAACAAGTACGACTGGTAAACTACAAGGCCGCACCGCTTGCAGCATTACGGCTACCGTAGTCAGTAAACACCGGTACTGTGCTTACTCACAGTCCTAGTGGATGCATAGCGCAGCCCCAGTCAAACGTTTGACTGCAGTATCTTCTATTCTATGCGCCTTATAATCCGGTGCGCCCTATATATGAAAAAAGTTCTAAAATAGGCCATTCATTGAAGGTGCACCTTATAATCCGGTGCGCCTTATAGTGCGGAAAATACGGTATGTAAAAAGATTGATATAAATTCAAATTTAAGGTAGTTAGTCTACAGCGTATATCACTACATAGTTCTAATGTCATGTCAAGAGAAAGTGACATGTCAGAGCATAGTAATTAACATCGTTTTTACTCTGTTTCCAGATGATCCTGTTACATTTGTGGGAAGTGTTAATTTCAGCAGAAACCTTCAACCCTTGTGTGCACGAGTGGCTGCAGATTCATTCCCACAGAGCTATCCGATTATTCGGACGTGGTCTGAAGTGGATGTCTCAAATGGAAATCTGAGCCCTGTCTGATTTTGGGGAGATGAAGTGTCTGAATGTGCAGCTGAGGGCAATTTTCTCACAATCACGATGAGTGGTTTTCTTGCTCACTAATTAACGCTAACCAAGGCTATACGCAAACACACATGCAGGTGTAGCGCAGGTGGACATGGCCTCATGTCTACATGCAAACACATACATACACACACACACACACACACATGCATGTAGTATGCACATGCAAGCTTGTCCCTCCACCCATACTGCTGCTCTTTCTCTACATTTCAGTCTGGGAGAGAATAATTTGGCCGTTCCCTCTGGCCCAAGAATCTCTGAAGTGGTGCTGGCCAGCAGATTCTCAGACAGAGGTAGAGCTTTTGGGTGTAGGAAGTGCAATTACTCCACAGGGAGCTCTGGAAGCAATTATTCCACCATCCAAATGCCCCAGAAACAATTCACCAACCACTATCAAACACGCACAAATTGTTCTGCCAACCTGAGTCCCCACATCATTGCTTGGGAGAATCATATTAACCTTGTTTGCTGTGAATACGCCCACACAACACAGTTAAGCTGGAAAATAAACACTCAGCTGCCAGATAATAACTTGGAGAGACTGCATATAGTAAAGGTGATGTATGGAAATAGATGCATTTATGCAAACTGAGGGTGCATGGTTCTTCATACAAGTAGGACTGCATGTACACACACACATACACATATATGCATAGGGAATTCTGACAGTTGCAGATGAAACTAAACGCATCCCCAACACCCAAGTACCCAGGACCCTGAATACATGATTTAACAGCAGCATCTGGATGAAATGCTGAGCAGACAAGGATTATGGACACTTTCTGTCTCCCCTGTTTTTATGCTCCCTTGCTTTTTTTTCTTTGTCTCTGTATATTCACATCTGCCTAGATGTTTCCTTTAAAAACTCAGATTGAATCAGAGTCTCAATCGGTGTGTGAAAAGTTCAAGTAACAGGAGACATGTCTTTCATGGCAAAACATTAATTTAAAAGATTGATCACTTCAATTATTCATGGAGAGGAAAAGTCAGAGCACTCAGGATGGCAGAAGGAGACCGTGCAAGCTTCAATCCAGAGACAACAATGCTAACCACTGCACCAAGTCACCCTGAACTGATCCTTGTGTTGTGTGCTTTCAGCCTGCTTTATGTTATACCTCTGCACCAAAGAGGCTCAAAAAACTATTACAAATGCATCAGTGAGCCACAGTGTTGCACTGGGCTAAATACTCAATAGAGCACCAAATTTGTATTAATCCAAATGAAAGAGCTCAGGGTTCAGTGACACAGACAAGGTCTTTCCACTGCTGTTGAGTCAGTGAGAAAATGGAAAATGTCAGCCTCTCCCTTTAAAATGGTGCTAACACTCAGCATTATAGGCATTATTATGACAGACAAGTCATGATATGCCCTCTGCCCCTGGTTGCTATCTTGTGTAATACTTGTATACATCCCATCAACGGCTACTGCTGAAGTTCCATGTGAAGTTCTCTGTGAAGTCGTTGCTAGGATACAGACTAAACATCCTGAAGCACTTGACTTCAGTCATGTCTCCCTGATGGACTCACTGAGGATGTGGTGGAGAGATACACGCTGGTGGAGGCCATTCTGAACAACTCAGATCATCCTCTTCATAACACCTTGATGGACCAAGAAAAGAGCGGTGGTGGACGGCTCCTCTCTCTTCACTGCAGGACGGAGAAATATAGAAGATCCTTTGTACCTTCAGACATCAGGCTTCTTCATTCTTCTGCAAATGGTTGATGAGCTGACAGACAAATTGGGGATTAATAAAGTAAAGTAATTTGTATTTGTATTCGTATCTTATCAAGTTTGAAGTATTGTTTTTTTTTGATTGTTCTGAGTGAATCATCTGTGTACTTAGGTCAGGAACATACTGAATGTGTCACATCTGGTTAGTGGTGAATCTTCCATAAAAGACACATCTTCACTCTGCACGCAACAACATGGGTTTAAATTCTTGGGAGTTCATTTGGTGGGTACAATGTCAACTTAACAAATAAAAAATTGACCAAAACAATGAAAATAAGGCTCAACTTGCAATAAACAAGAATTGTTTGTGCAGCTGAACTCTATTGCCTTCTGTTGTTGTCGTTGTTGTTTTAAGTTGTCACATAAAATCAGCTAATAGTTAACTTAAGATTCTGAGAAACACACTAATGGTGAGGTTAAGTTCACAAAGGCAAAGTCTTTACTAATGGTCCAAAAAGTCATGCCAAGGTATTAGCAAAAGTCTATAAAACAAGGAGAACTAGCAAGTATTTTAATAAAAACAACCATGGACGGCATGATCCATGCACTGGTCTGATACTGTGTCATGTACTGATAGTTTCAGCTTTTTTTTCCACCAGAAATGAGTTCAGTGCTCTAAAACAGTAGCCCACACAGGAAATCATGCTGTGCATTGGAAAATATGTCAGGCCAGATGTGGCATGGGATGTAGTGTTCCAGGTGTTATGTTGAGCAGTTGATTACTGTTTGGACCCCAAAGCAGATTAATACTCTGAAACAACCAGTTACTGAAAGTAAAGGTTTATTAGTCAAACCACAGCAGGCTGGAGAGCAGATAGATGTTTTGGGGAAAGCCCAGGGGTGCAGGAGGCCCCAGCCAGGGAGTGGAGCTGGGTTTTCATTAGAGCGGGAGGGCAACGGCAGAGCATAGTGAACACAACGGGTGAGCGTGGTGTGGCTGATTGAAGCAACAGGGTGTGGGCACAGCGGGTCAGCGGCGTAGCTGGAGCAGGTGGTGACACTTGAGTCGACATGAAGAACAGAAGATGGCAGAAAATGGCTCACAGAAAAAACTTATCACAAAGAAGTGGATCCTCAAGAGATTCAGCACAGGTGGAGGACAGGAACAGTCTGGTGAAGGAGTACACTGTGGGGAAGAGGAGACTGTTACTGAGCATGATGAGCTGCAGGTGTGTCACACAGCCAGTGCTGCACTACACTCTTCTTACTTTTTCATAAAATGTTTTAGCTTTATTCTGGCAGATGCCCCCCCAACTTCAACTTTAGATGAAGTTGAAGTTGAAACCGTGATGCTACCCAGCCAATCACTGCAGCTCGAGTCAGTGAGTGAGACTGTCACATATTCAGATGAGACTGTTTATGAAGATAAGTGGTTTTGAAGCCACTATCTTCACTATCTTGGCAGTGTCTGACTACACCTTTTACCTCTACTGAAGCGGGGCCTGTGTGGAGACGCTCACTCAACTGTCACTCAAAAGTAGTCACACCCTCAATTATGCATAAGTCACTGAAAGAACTGCATCTTTTGCCACATTAGTGTTGGTGTTTCATTACATTTGTTTTTGTTGGGTGGGACCTCAACACTAACATCCAACCTGATCTCTGTTAACCAGTTATTTAATACCATTGTTGTTACTTTGACCCTCTGTCCCTAGTTTCACCTCAGCCATACAACAAAGACAGTAAAACACCCTTACAGGGAAAGCAGTATACAGCAGTTATTAATGAAATAAATCATGTACTCATTTATTTTCACTACTCTGTTAGAGCTGACACATATGTTAGAAGGCATAAGAATCAGGATCAGTGATTTGAGATCACTAGCAGAGGGTAATTACACCCTTTTATTTTTTGTAGAATACATTCCAACTCTCTGCACCATCCTGTCTAGAGCTTGGCCCCTTCTTTAAAAATATACATCAGTTGTAATGAAACTGAATCCAGCTGTCTGAAAGCACTTGACCCTCAAAGGTTTGCCTGGGAATTGGCCTGTTTGATTTTCAGCCTGTACATCCATTCTACATGATGGCAGAGACTGTGTGGTGAGTGTGTGTGTGTGTGTGTGTGTGTGTGTGTGTGTGTATGCTGAGTCAGAATTAAATGGGCACTGCCATGTGTGTGTGACTCATCTGTGGAAAGGCAGCATTTTTAAAACTGTCCAATTATCCTGACAAGCTGCAAGTCATGTCGTCATGGTGACCAGCCCCCCCACCACCACCATTTTCATCCCCAGTGAAAAAGGAAGCAACGCTGACGCTGCACAGGATGTAAGTCACCGGCACTGTAGAGAGTTGGGTTATTCCAGCAGTCAGACAGGACATATGGAAGCAGTTTTTGGCCGAGGAGGGTGTCAAGGCAGGGATCTTTGGGAATGTATCCCTCACCCCTGCCACTCCATCCACCTCCTGCAAGTAAACCAAGAGATGTCTGGTGGGGTTTTTTTAAAAGTAGGGAAGAGAGACGTTAGATCAGATTAACTCACTCCACGTGCCTAATGGGCTGTTACATAGGTCTGACACACACCATTACCCACCATTTACACCTCACAGGCACAGAGAGAGGCGAAGACAGAGACGGCACCTCTACACTGCATGCATGTATATATGTGTGTGTGTGAGGGGAAAAGGTGTCAACTCTGAAAAAAAAAAAAAAAAAGATGATGAGGAGGAGGGATAAGGAGTGTGTGAGAGTGTGTGTGTGTGTGTGTGTGTGTGACTCCTCTTGAACTGGCTGGGTGGGCGTGCTGAGGTAAAAAGCAGACTTTATTGGATAATTAAGAGGAAGTGAGTTGTTCTCATTACTGTGCTGCTGCTATCCCCCCACCCACCCATTGGCCTCAGACACCGAAAGAAGCCGAAAGAAACACTCAAACAAAGACTCCACAAGCGGAAACATCACTCTGCCACAGTTTCATGTTCAGCCTGCCCATTCACTTCCTGAAGTAAGATTCTCTTCCTCTTTGGATCATAACATTGTCCTACACTGTATCACTGTGGAGCAGAGCTGTCCACACAGGCCTGGGTTTTACCCCCCCGTGGGTCCCAATTCGCTTTGCAGTTTCAGCACGCTTTACTGTTGGATGATATGCACCAGTGTATGGCATCGCCTGAGTTTAAAACATGCAGTGCAGCCACAGAGGATCCCATGTGCAGTAAATCTGTGCGGCGCTGAAACATGTAGGACAGTACCAGACAACTTAAAAAATTATCTTTGAACCTATAAACAGCAAATCTGGCAGCACCGACGCTCACATGGAACAGGTTGTCTGTATTTTAAGAAAGATGGTTCAACATGAAAGGAACGGGGAGGGGAAAGAAGAGGAAAAAAAACTGAAACAGCAGCAGAGACAGAGCCTGTATTCCCTCGTAGGGATGGCAGCTGGACTGTGTTAGCACGTCGGAGCACGTTATCGCAAGGACACAACACAAAGCAGGCCCGCAAACAATTCTCCTCGCTAACCACTGCCTTTATGTTAAATACAGGCTTTGGCATCTTAGCCATGAACCGTGGGCCTTGAAGCCCAAACACAGGCCGACAGTGCAGCTGCACACAGACCAGAGTTTGTAGAGTCTCGCTGACTCTATAGCTGCTCTGCTGGAGCAGGCATGCCTGGGCTTTGTCAGGGCATGAGGCCACAGCACACAGGGAGGAAATGAATACTGTTGAATAGGATGAAGTGCGTAAGCTAAATAGACTTGTGTATGGACAGAATAAAGGACTTCCTGATGAGCCAAGGAAATGGATACAGTAAAGACAATAATTGATGTGAATGAAAGCAGCTCTGTGCAGGCTTTGCAGTGTATCACTGGAAATTAAATCTGAATCAACTGGATTGGGATACAGAGGAAAAATATGTATATTGATGTCGGGGGGGGGGGGGGGGGGGGGGGGGGGGCTATAGGGACATGCTGGGAAAAAGAAGAAAGATTCACTTTGCCAAATGAGAGAGAAGAGGGAACAATTCACAAACAAATGGGAAGTAGCTGTACCTGGAATGACATCTTGATCAGCTTGATAGAATTTAAAGGGCTTAACCCCTCCCTGATTTTACACTATGATCTTCATAGTTCAAAACAAGTTACACCTGTAAGTCCAGAGCTTTTTTCTGACCAGCTGAAGACCTGAAGGTCTAGCTGTTACACTAAAAGGAGGAAAATGGAAGAGAAATCACAGAAGCAGGATCACATTAGCATCTTTTAGCATTCAGTCATATTCAAGCATGGTGATCACGTTATCACAAGGATAATGTCTCACTCCTACCTGTGTTTTTTCTGCTGTGACACCTACCCGCCTTCAGTTTGGAGGTCATTTAACCTCCTTGGCTTAAAACTGCTTGGACAATAGCGAGCAGCACAATGACTTCTGATTGGACGCTCAGTCTGATTATTCCTGCAACCTGATGACTGTGAAACTGAAAGGGATTGCACTGTTTCATTCAATCACGGGTGAATATTTCAATTACAGGCTGCAGGGCCCAGTGTATTGTCCTGATCAGAGGTTACACAATGGGCAGAGTGCAGTCCTGAGTATACGGTGGATAAAATGTGGCGTGGGTGAAGTGTAACTCTGTGTTGCCTTTGTTTTATATGAAGAACATGGTGGTTTTCTTTTTTTCATCCTATGGCAGTGCTGGGGAGTTTGGACAGTGGAATGTGAAACAGTCAAAGTGAACATGTCACTAGGTCTGGTTTCTTATTGCCTGCTTTCTTTTGTGGCTGTAAATAGAAGTTTTGGCACCTAATCTCACCCCCTGTTGATATTCCACATTGTTTCTGGCTCTGCATGTGAATCCATATTCGAAAAAAAAAAAAAAATCACACTGATATTTCCAAAGCTTGGTGCCTGCACCATATGTTTCTCAGTTGATGGTGTTACATACCTTTGAAACACCTGTTTTTGTCTTGAGTGTGTCCTTTTTCTGAAAAGCCAACTCTGTCAGTCTTATAGTTATCAACGGGCAGGGCGGCTCTACACGACCAGACCTGCAGGCTCTGGCCAGAAATATATACATTTTTTTGGCCAGGTTTGGGCTGGGAATTAAAGCTAGTGAGTCAGGCTGCATCAGGTCCAGGCTTCAACACTTGTGGGTCATGCGGGATCTGGTTTTAATTTTCAGGCCTGTTGAGAACTCTAGTCATTCCATGTCACAGGAGGAAATGTAAAGTTTATCTTTTCTTTTTCTTAAATTATTTTTTAGTTTTCCTTTGTTTCTGCCGAAGGAAAGGTGGGACTCACTTCTCCACCTATAAGACCACACTTGAATCAAGATAATGTCTTGTCCAGCCTTTCCCTATATTTCCAGCAGAATGTGATGTTAGGCCTGAAGTCGACTGCATCAGATGCAATATTTAAGCATTTAGCTTGATCACATTTGTCATATGATGTTGTTATGAATGTTGAATAACTCACTGGCATTTCTTTCAGTGATTGCTGATTGTTTGTTGATGGTTGTTTTCATTTGCGTTGAAGCCATTAAATCACCTAATGGTCAGCTACCTGCTGAAGTAGAAGTCCACTGCTGAGAGACTCCCCTCTGGTTCTCATGAGCCTAAAATATAGTATTTACAGGAATGGTATTTTATTATACCTCTACAGCAGCCAGAGCCAAATGAAATTGCTTTCTTTTAGTCTATTCATCCACCCCCTCCCCATGGAAACAATATTTTACTAACATCATCATGGAATTTCAAATTCACCACAAAAATATTCATTTGGACTCAAGGATGAACTGACTACATTTTGGTGGTCAAAGATCACTGTGACCTCACTAAACATCACTCTGACCTTGTGAACACATTATCAAGAAATCCAGAGGGGGATGCTTTTAAAGAGGCAGAAATATCTGCTTGGATCCAAGGATGAACTAATTAGATGTTGGTGGTCAAAGTCCATTTTTCTGAAGGTTTATTTATCCTAATGTTTTCTCTAATATTTTCTCCACAACCACCATGTGACCCAGAAGCTTTGCTGTATAGTGCTGCAGGAACAACACTGATAAAATATCAATGTTTTAGAACTCGTTTAGAGCAAGAAAGCTAATTAAAACATTTACCTCATACACTGACATTTACAGCGCATTGATTCATTTTTAAAATGTCAATCATGCATTGAATAACTTACAAGTAGACATTCCGACCATATTAGGTGTCTGATTGCTGCTGGTAACCTGGACTGATAGTGAATTGAATTGTCCTTCCATTCATTTCATGCATTTACACACAAACATGACGGAGTCAGTCTGTTTAATTAGGGGCCAGACAGCTTGTTCTTCTTCGTCTTCTTCTTTTTCTTCTCATTCTTCTTCTCCCTAGAAACCCTACTTCCCAGCTCCAGTCCCATGCAAGATTTACTCAACTCCAAGCCCATGTCAGTATTCCTCATGGGGGAATACGTCCTACAGTTTTGCAACTTTCACTAAAATGTCGTCCCAATACTGCAGAAACTTTTGATGATGATGATGATGATGATGTTAAAACAGTCAAATTATGAAGTCCATCACTTTGTTTTTTCAAAAACTGTAAAACTTATTAAACCTTTCTTGTCCCAAGAAAGCTCAATTGACACCAAATTTGCTACACTGCATCTTCAGACTGTCCTCCACAAAGTTCACACCTGAATTTTTGACACCTGAGAAACTGAGCCTCCAGTGCATGAAAAAGTTTGACTGTAAACAGTACTGTAAATATGTACCAGCCAGTTCTTACTAAATACATTTTCAATCTTCCTGAAGAATATTGACAATATTTTGGAGTCATGGCTGATGAAGTTTGGCAAATATCAGAATTTTATCTTAAAACCTGAATTTTTGAAAACATGTTGAATTCTGCTCTCATGGGAGCAACTGCAGTCAATGTAAGAATTGTTATGTGCTGGCGTGGCAGGGAAGATCCAGATGCAGTTTTAAACAGAAACATTTATTCCAAAAACACAAAAGAACAACTAAGGGTGACCACTTGGGCAATATGAAGAAAACGACATAAACCTAACTAACTAAGAGTGTCCACTGGGGAAAAAACAGGAAAACAAAAAACTCTATACTATCTAATAAACAGAAGGTGTCCACAAGGGAAAAACAACTAAAGGCGTCCACAAGGGAGATAAGAGATACAGCACTCGGGAAAAGACAGGTTACAGATATCAATGGTCGGGGCTGAATCATAAGAAGATCTGGCAGAGGTGGAATGAACAGGGGAGGCTTAAGAAGGGTGGAGTGATGATGGGTGATAAGAGCCAGGTGTAGCCACTCAACCCCAGACTCCGCCTTGGCAATTGGCCACCTACTCATGGCACCTGAAAAAAGAGTCATAAGAAGGTTAACCTGGTACCCAGGTGTGCCAGCAGACAGCGCCAAAGCCACACACTGCAGTACCCCCCCCCAACAGTCGCCCCTTGGTGACCCTCCAGGCTCGGAAGGGTGCTGGCGGTGAAAGTCCCGCACCAAGGCAGGATCCAGGTCCCTGGGTTTGCAGCCGCCACACACCGCAGGGTGGATTCCAGGTGTTGGTTTGCCTGTTCCGTTTGCCCATTGGTCTGTGGGTGATATCCAGAGGAAAGACTCACCGATGCTCCCAGCACCTGACAGAAGGTCTTCCACACACTGGAGATGAACTGGGGCCCTCTATCTGACACGATGTCCAGCGGGATACCATGGAGGCAGAAGACTGACTGCTGTCACCCTGGCGACTGGCTTAATCCATTTGTGAAGCCATTCATATTCATCGTTATAATGCTGATGTTCTTGGTGTCTTCCTATTTTGTTACTCAGAATTGCCTAAATTTGTCCGAGAATGCCTGGCCCCAACCACTGCTGCAAAGTGCACTTGCACTGGTTCCTGAGTAAATAGGTGTACACCTGTGACCACAAGATGATGTATCCATCAATATTCTGCCAATCATCACTTTGTCTCAAGAAATCCATGATAGCTGATAAACTGAATGTCAAACATAAAGAATACAGACCAGTGATAATAAAAAGAAAGAAAGAAAGAAAGAACGCCAAATTCCAGTGCACTTCTTGAAGATGTTTCACAGTAAATACATCAAGACAAAAGGGACATTATGCACTTGAGCTGGCTGGAGAGCTCATATTGTGAAACATCCCTGCAGGAAGTGCTGTGTTTTCTTGACATGCACTTAGCAACAACTGAAAAATAGCATCTGGCAACAGTGTGAATCTGAAGAGCTACAACCATCAGTTCTGTCGCCCTGAGCAAACAGGTCTGACTGAGATAAGACTTTAAAAAATTTCACGTATCTGTTCTCATTTCACAAAACGCACACTGTGAAGACTACAAGACTTCACAGAATCTCTCTAGCAGACACCATGCACCAACACACTCTCTGCTCCCTCTTACTGATCACTTTTGGTCTGTTAATTTTCTGTTACTTTACAATTGTTTAGACACTGACAATGAAATGTAACATTCCTACAGATGTTACTAGCAAGTGGTGGGGTTATACTTCAACACAAAGGCGTTTATTTTATTATCTATGGTAACATTGCTTAAAGAGAGAGACAGAAGGGGAATAACAATTGAAACAAGCAGCTTGATGCTGAGCACAGCTATTGAGCAGTTTTTTTTTTTTTCATTTTTTTTTTTTTTCTTCCATGCTCCTCCATTCTGAGTCCCTGGTGTCCCTTTTGGCCTCCCAAATCAGTTGTTATTTAATCTCTCTCTCACAAAAAGCACACTGAGGCTTATGGGTGGTGGGGTGTGCTGGACGTGTGTTTATGCTTGCATTATTGTATATGTGTTGAAACACTGAAGAGCTGCTCTACAACCCAGGTAATGTTTTGTGCTAAATATTACAAGTGTTGAGAGTTGTGTTGACTTATCATCATATTTGATTGATTATACATACAGTCCCCTCCAGAAGTATTTTTTTTCTGTACACTGAAAACATTTATTTTTGACATTAAAGATGAATATGAGACAAGAGATCAGTATGTTGAACAACTTGATCTTTAGGTGAGCAAAAGTATTGTAACATAGACAAATAGCTTGCTGTGGCATCTGTAAGCTCCCAGCCAACTCTAAACAATACAGAGATGCGTGGTTCCTACCGTCTCATCAGTTTTATAAAACTTTATCCCGGGACGTTTGAGCCTTGTCTATGTCTAGTTTTTGGCTAATTGCAATCCGGCCTACCTATTCTTGTCATGGCTTCTGCATGGCTTGTCCTTGTAAATTACATTAACACCTGAGCGCAATCTGGTGGTTGCTACAATTTAGATTACTTTGTTAACCCCGGAGGGGAAATTTAAAATGTCATAGCAGTGAAACACATGACACAACAACAAAAAACATCAATCACAAAAATACATACATAAAGTACATTGATACCCCACTCCACACCCCTGTGCATTGCCGTTGGCATGGGAGCATGATGGCCTGTTAATCGCTACTTGCAGTTTTAATTCAAGATTTAAACGTGAAATCAAGGCAGGAGCTGAACTGTAACACTGATGTAGATCTACTCAGTATAAACATTTTTAATGTTGGAGGCAAAAATGCAAAAAGTATTGCTTTTCTCCAGAACTTTGCTCTGTGTAGCATTAGGAGCAGAATTTACATGCTAGACCTCATTTTGGAGATGTGGGTCATTGTTCAAAATCAGTTTTTTCCCCATGTCATTCCTCCATTGTCTGCACCATAGACTGTATCCATGCACAGGTGTGAAGTGGCTGGAACCAACAGGCTGGCATAGTGTGAGGGCATGGGACACCCAGGACAGGTCACCAGTCCATCAAAGGTCCCCACAGAGACATACAACCTCACACTCACATTCACACATTGTCTTTCATAACTGATACATAATGCAGAATGATGTCATGAGTTTGCTCCTTTAATGTCATCCAAACAGAGGGCAAGATAATGATCTTAAATCCACTTGTCTCAGTCATGGCTGATACTTAGTCATCTTTATATTGCATGGTGTATTTGACTCCCTGACATGTTTACCACAAAGCAGATTCATTACCAGTGTGCAGCCGTGAGATAACGATGACTTAATGGGGAGGAAATTTCATGTTAATATTGCATGGAGTCTGAGGTTTGAAGGACATTCTGATAATTAGTGATTCATAAGATTCAGCAGAGGAAGATAAGAAGAACTGTGTCAGCGGTGACAGTGAGATGACAAACTTGCCGTGAGAAGGCAGCCATGTTCAACAACAAACTCACAGCTACCACTGGGGGGGAAAAAAAAAGGGGGGGGGGGTTGATAAGGGCCTTTTTGGAGCAGCACTCAAACGGGGAAGCAACAATTTGAATCAACATTTGATGCTGCAGCTGCGTGGCTGTCTGATGCAGGCTCTCATTATTTATATGGTATTCTACAATAAAGGCAGCAACAATAAAGAAATAGAGAGAATCATAGAAAAATCAGTGCTCTTCAAAATAGGAAGCAATTTTCCCTTGATTTCACTCTTTCACAGCAACTTTGGCACACATTCAGTGTTAATAGAGTTGCAATAATGTCACGGTTTGACACTGGTTTTCACATTGTGGTGTTATGTTGGGCCAAAAATGAGAGTCATTATGATATATGTGACTGGTTGGATTGAGTGATCTCATTCAGGGGGAGCTCTTTTTTTTTTTTTCTTTTTTTCTTTTTTTTTGGCTGATATTTTGCATCTGACTCACTTACATTGAATGAATTGAAACTGACCCTTTATCTGCCTGTACACTAATCGTCTCCCTCCCCAATCTACCTCAACTGGTACTTTCCAGGTTGTATTCAGCTGTGGGTTATTTGTGCAAGTAGCAGAAAGCTTGCATAAGATGTAGCTGAGTCAGACCACAGCTCAGTTAAAAACCCAGTGTTGTACTCTGGGAGACCGGGAGGATGTTGATACATGTGGCCCCTTCTTCACGCTGTGTCAGTGATTAGTGTTGGTCTGTGATATACCACCTGGACACATTGCCAGTGATGAACCGGGGGTGATAGAGTGTTTTAGATCTTAACATCCGTCACTCTCGACCTGGCCAGGTGTGATCAGGCCCCAGTGCGTCTCCAGATAGTGCATTGCACACTACTTGTCACAACCAGTGGGAAAATTAGTCGGTAGCCTCCAAGGTGTTGTAGGTGTCTGTCTTCCGGTGCAGCCCATGGGGGCCCATGAACCAGTGTCGAGACTGGCCTGTGAAGCCCCCGCATCCCACTCCCACTGGCTCACACCGAGCCTCCCATCCATTCCTGAGGCAGTCAGCTACTAGGTGGCTCACTCCCTTTCCTCCCTGAGTTCCTCCATCTAGTCTTGCCAGTGCACAGTCATCAGGACCACATCTGGTCTCAGTGATGTCCAGGAACTTCAGCTGATTCCTTGTATTCCTTACCTTTGGCTGGGGCTAGGACTTGTCCCCTGCTTGGTCTAAGCTGATTGTACTGGGTACTGCTGCTTGCTGTCAGTGATGCTGGTGCACATGGAGAGAAGAAAACAAAATGGACCCAGAAATACACCAAACAAGAGCTCCAGATCTTGAAATCAAATGCATTTAATTTGTCAGTGAAGTTGTGAAGGATGAGGCTCTTGGCTTGTGTGAGCATTGCCGCTGACATTGAGTTCTTCACTAAGCAATTTTCATCCTTGTTTCTAATCAGTGTCCATCATCTGTCCATCTGTCTCTGTTGATGTTTTCCCATATTGTGCTCTGTATGTAGCAGATTTTAATTTTGTACTTTATATTGAATGGACCCTCTGTGTGACACTAGCATTTATAGCTCTCATCCAGTCTAAAATGGCCAACCAGTGATGACTCACTCACCAATTATCCTTGAGAAAGCAGATGGAGGCTGCTGACTCTGCTTCCACCTCAAGTAAACAGGACGTTCTTGCTTTGAAAATGAACAGGTAACTGGAAAATAGGTTTTCTCAATGAGTATGAGAGATGCTGAAAGGAATAATTTGTGGAAAGAATATTCCAGTACAAACTATTATCTACTATAATCTGACACGATGTGTTACATATTCCTCTCACTCTTCATACTTTGTCCTGTATCTTGGCCAAGGACGCTTTAACCTTTGGAATGGTGGAGTGGGAAATCAAACTTTCAATTCATGAATGGCACATTCAAACTGATAGGTCCACCCCTTTACATTATCATTACCTGCATGCTTTCAGACCTTGTTTCATTGCTTTCATGCCAACACATTTGCTAGTGTTAGTTTATAAGGCAAAGCTCTCGATCTGCTGGACACTGTTTGTTCCCACCCTCACCTATGGTCATGAGCAATGGGTCATGACAGAAAGAATGAGGCCGTGGATACAAGTGGCCAAAGTTTTCCCAGGAGGTTGCCTGGGGTCTCCCTTAGACATGAGGTGAGAAGTTAAGTCATCCACGAGAAACCCATTGCTCCCTTGCATGGAAAGGAACCAGTTGACATGGTTCAGCCATCTGGTAAGGATGCCTTCAGGGTGACTCCTTAGGGAGGGTTCCTTCGATAAGCGGTTGAAGGTGGGTGGATGTATGGATGTTAGTTAACCAAATGTCAAGTCTTTACAAAGCCACTGTGGACAAATATTAATAACTTTTACCAAACTTGTCATAAAGTGTGAAAAGAGATGAACATACCTCCTGATATAGTTGGATGTAAATGGGTGTTCTGAGTGAATACATGTATCTGCAACAGCAAAGCTGCACTCTTTACTAGGTGAACACATTAAACAGTGCTATTTAGACCTCTTTTCTTTGAGCTAACCTCTGTTATGATTTCTTGCCATACGATATAAAATCAACTTGACTTTAATTGACCTCTATTTGCAACCTTTGAAAAACAAACAAGAGATGCAAAGAAAGGTGTTGATAATGTTAGTAATATTTTCTAGCTGATTTACTTTGATGACTCAACAAGGTGTGGGTGGACTGATTTTGATGGATGTCAACGGATAAATTGAAGTGCTTATGCTGTTACTGATGATTGAGTCGCTTGCTGCTTTTTGCAGACATTGTCCCCTGCTGAGTTGCCTTTTAGAGTGGCACACATATACACACACTTGCTCACACACACACACACAAACACACACACACACACACCTTGATACTCCACAGGGCTCAGAATACTGCTTCCAATCTAATTTCTGCAGATGAAGTGACCCATGAAATGGTGCCAAGCCGCTCTCTTCTCCTCAGCAGTATGTAAAAGCTCCAGATTGCCTCATTCAGCCTCCAACATTAACCCTTTAGCAACCTCTTAATACCTCAGCATCCCTGCCACAATACCCTTGGCTAAGCTGAAAAACTTTTTTTTCACACGCACTAACTCACACAGCTGTATCCAGGCTAGTGTTTATGTGCATGCATGGGAGTTTGAGGCAGAATCTTTGTTGCCAGGTGGGTGCGTCTCAAAATGTCTGTGTGTAACTGTGAAAAAACTTAAGAGGACATTTCAAGTGTGTGAATGTCTGCTGTCCTGTCTCTCAGAAATGATGTTTCACTAGAACTAAACTACAAGAGATATAGTTTGTAGGACACATAATCACAAGATGGACATATTTTTTGGTTGACAGAAGAGTCAATCATATTTTACAGTTTCTCCTTGCCTTACATGAAGTGCTGATCCATAAGAAGACATAATTACTGTAAATATAGGTTGGTGAGCCAATCAGAAGATTAGGCCTGAGCTTCTCTTTTGATTGTCTTTTTTGAGTGGTCTGACAAAAATGTATCAGATTCCCAGCTAGCATGAAATACTGCAAGGACAGGTCGCTCCAGGTGCGTGGGGCTTGGGGCATGAGGCAAGGCAAGGCAAGGCAATTTTATTTGTATAGCCCGTTTTCACAAACAGTTTGTCTCAAAGGGCTTTACACAGCATTATGACAACATCCTCTGCCCTTAGACCCTCACATCGACTGAGGAAAAACTCCCAAGAAAAAATGGAGAAACCTCAGGGTGAGAGACAGAGGAGGGATCCCTCACCCAGGACGGGCAGACGTGCAATAGATGTTGTATACAGACAAGAAAACAATTTACAACACGGAATATGGAAAACATGGAAATGGAATCAGTTAACGAAGAATGATGAAGGAAGCTCCTGGTGGGCAGGGAGAGAAGGCCAGCTTAATGGGACTACTGGACAGCAGACTGGGTCATGAACAGGGAGTGCAGGCCGGTTTAACAGCAGGAGAAAGCAGGAGGTGATGGAGGTGGAGGAGGGAGTGCAGACCAGTTTAACAGATTGGTGAGTGCTTTGTTGTGACATCACAAAGTTACAGAAGTACTGACAGCTGGTTTCATTCACATACACCTAGATGTAAATAACAGGTTACAAACTTTTAAACATATAATGAAGCTGGAATTACTACACTATACTACTATTTGGTGGTAATTGGTGTAGAAATATAATTTCTAGGGGCCATGTTTGGTACATATAGCCTCTCTGTTCAATGCATTAAACAGGTTACAATTGAAATGCATGAATATCAGTAACAGAGTTGCGCAAATTACATGAAGAATGTAATAAATAAATAATTGCATATTATTCTTGTGCAGAAATAATCAGCCTCTCTGCCCAACAGGTCAGGCTGTTGTATTTAAACTGCCAAGGGACACATACCCATGTGTACTATAGTTAGGTT
Organism: Caranx ignobilis; assembly: GCA_021432705.1. NCBI lineage: Eukaryota > Metazoa > Chordata > Actinopteri > Carangiformes > Carangidae > Caranx > Caranx ignobilis. The sequence goes on along the minus strand of JAFHLA010000151.1, from coordinate 723,927 downwards.
GTATTGGTTCTCCAAACAAACTGAGTCAGGCACACAGCTCACACCTGTGTTCAGGAATGTACCATTTGGTCAAAACTGATACTCTGAGACGTTCACTACAAACAGGACTCTATCCTTACTTAATATGTACTACATACTCATATTTAGTCCAGCTGGATTCTCCCTCAGCACGAGACACTTTGAAACACTAAGATTTTCAGTCAAGTCATCATTGTGGATGCAGGTGTTTTCTTTCAGTCCCCTGTGATTCAGAGGTGACAATAATGTTGATAACATTTTCTTTCTTTCTTTCTTTCTTTCTCTCTGATCACTATAAATATTCATGAATAGAGCAACAAGAGCTGATTCCAAGACTAAGGAGATGACCATTGACTCTCAGAGGTCTAAGCCCACCAGTCAACATATGAGGGAAGGACACTGAGGTGAATATTGAACTGCTAGATAATTGAATTTCCCTTAGGAGATCAATAAAGTATTGATCTATCTATTTACCCATCTGTCTATGTCTCTCTTTGTCTGATGTTATGTCTTGTAGGTGAACGGTAAGGAGAAGGATTTCCCATTATAACAATTCCCACAACAGTGGGATAATAAATGAGTCCCTGAGGGACTCTGAGAAAATCAAACTCTCACTTTCTGATGTCAGAGACAAAAGCTCAGACGTCATACATGTTTGGAGCAATATGCAACAAAAGATTTGTATTGCAGAAGCAGATCATGGCTCTGTTTAACACAAGGCTTTGATGTTTTTGGAGATAATGGTTTCAAAGAGGAACAGATCCTAAGTATTGTCAAAGAGAGAAAAAAAATGATGCTGCACCATAAGAATGAGCCAAAGATAAACTCAGTTTGCTAAATCTCACAGTACATCTACCGCATGTATGTGTTTTGCATTCGTGGGTTTGTGATCAGCTGAAGTGCTTTCATGATCTCCAGCTTTAATTTCATGGAATTTGTTCCATGAGGCAAGATGGAAATATTACTGGACAGCCCAGGCTTAATGTATCCCAGAAGAAAAACATCAGCACCCTTACACTAATGTGACCATCACTACGACTTACAGAAATAAGGAAGGGCTATTGATCACAGTGAGACTACAAAACATCCAATTATGTGATGGGATCATAGTAAAAAGTCATTAATTATACTGGAATTGGGAGTTAAAAGTGAGGTGAATAAATGCTACCACCTTATAAAAATCAGCTAATAATGTTGTTGAATTTCAAATGTGGGTCCATGGGACATAATGCTTTCATAGTGTTGGTGTAAGGGCTGTAGCAGTGCAAGGAACGATAAAAGCAGAGCCTGGAAGAGGAAAAAAACAATCAAGAAAGAAAGAAAGAAAAAGAAAGAAAGAAAAGAAAGAAAGGAAGAAAGAAAGAAGGAAAGAGGAAGCAAACAAACAGCAAATGAAAACAGATGGAAGTGGAGGAGATGGAATAAAGAGGCAGTGGAGGGAACAGATGCTGATCAGTGCATGAGCTCTTGCAGCTTCTGGAGTCTTGGCTTACTGCTTCCTGCTTCTAACACTGCTGGACCAGCACTTTGTCTCACAACAGAAGTACAACAAGCACAACAGCATGTGGTGGTCCAGACCAAGCTGCAACCTCCCAGGCTAAAAAGTAAAGCCAACATTTTAGTGTCAGCAAAAGCAGTTCCTCGGATTTCCACTAGAGTCTGGCACCAGAAGTGATGGATTCTAAACAATCCCTTATTTAAGAAAGAAAGAAAGACAGAAAGACAGAAAGAAAAATATGTCTATAAAAAATCAAGGACCAATAATAATTTACAACTAAACTGTAAACACTACCCTATCAGAGGCTAATGCATGCCTTAATGCAGTTTAAAGGCAGCCTCATCAATATCAATTGCATGGGATTGGATACTGCTCTGCTAAACCAGGATCATGATTGCCTTGGACTTATTAGCTTTTGTCTTATGTGGACAGGTGCTGTCATATCTGAGGCCTCAAGCTTTGTAGATGCTGGATGACATTTATATATTGTCAAAGATCTTATTAGTTATGTGGCAGTGAAATTAATCATACAGTATGATGAATATTCTTCATTTTCGTGACTGTTTGACAAAACACTTTCATCCTTAACGACAGGTGCTCACTGAGGGTAAATTGTTTAGCTGTCAACAATCATGCACTTGTAATTGCAAAGGAGAATATATAGTGGAGATGTAAGCAAACACATCTACATTATTCGAATGTGAATGGGTAATCAACTATGCGCAGATAGAGCATAACATTCCCATATCCGATTTGAAAAAAACATCATAATAAAATCACTGTGATCAATTCATCCACTGGAAGAGACAGAATAGATCGAGAGAAAAAATAAAATCTGCACTCCACATAGCTTTTCACTCCATGATGTACCTTGTCATGGAGATGTGTTGGATTGTTCACTTTTATTCTGACACATAGCTAATACACTACAGTTAATGGTACAAATACATCCTTTGAATAAAAGTGCCTGCAATTATTGTCTCATTAATGACCAAGTTAAAGCTAATGAGCTGACAAGTTTGCTAACTGCCTGTTGGCTGGGAAAGCTTTATTTTCCACCAGGAATGATTGTTTCATTGCTGGACAAGAAACTGAGGCAAGTAAACAAAACAGGAAGAGGATTACAGTAACTCACCAACCACTTATCATTACATGAGCAAGCTTTATATCATGAAAGACCAAATATCAGTCTGTAGTGAGACAGTGGCATTTGTTGTGTAGTATGGAGTAAGACCTGGAACATACTGGTATAGTGGCATGTGCATGGCAGCTGTTTTTCATCTCAGTGCCTATGTAAACTGCCACTGGAAGATGCGGCGTCCTGCTTGTTTCTGGTAAGAGACTTATGGTTTGCAGTTTATTATATTCTGATAATTGTACTGAAACAAGAAAGTTGCTGCAAAGCACTTTTCTTTCACTTCATTTGACTCACTAACTTTATTGATGTGCACACAGATTGGGGCACAGGTCCTCTCTGATGAGGTGTGACTGACTGCCAATGTAAAAATGAGGATTTGGTCTTGGCAAGTTGGGGCACACCACCTCCGAGAGTCTCCAAGGTTCATCAAGCTCTCCTCCCCCATCTCAATTTACGAGTCCTTCCCCTCATTAAGGCCATTTGCAGCAGAGATAATTAAAGAGAGACACACTCTAATGCAAGAGAGCCCTCTTGAATTGCTCCATTGATCTTATATCCTGAGTTTTTCCATGGGAAAAAAAAATCTCCCTCCACATCAATAACCAAGTGTATGTATATGTGTAGCAGCCTGATGTTGATCAGGACAATATTGATATTTTTAAGGGGCACTGTTGGAGAGAACCATTTGGACTCCCTCAGACTAAGTCACACAGAGAGATGACCTTCCAGGGTGTGGCTTTGGGGTAAACGTGTATATTTCTATGCTTGACTGGTGTAATGCACTAGACAAGCATGTGTGCTTGACTGGTGCATTAGTCTCACAGGAGATAGGTTTTACTCCTGCAACTGCTGACAAACATGTATTGGCAGAACCAGACCTGACCTTAGAGTGTCCACAGGATTTAACCAAAGTGGCTGCAGAACTTTGTTCTCCGTGCCTCACCATTGATCCACAGTTGGGCCATGATGCTCACAATCAATGTCTTACTCTTAGCCACATCAAACTGCCATGAGGTTGTGGAGGGAGGCCAGTCGATGCCACAAAAAGCTCCTCTAATGCCTAAACAAAGTTTGTTTATACCAGGGGACTTTTCTCCTTAATCACTTGCTCTGTACGAGGTGTGCTACTGTCATTAAGCAAATCAACGGTGGGAGGAAAAGGGGTTGACACAGGTGGGGTCAGAGGGGAGTAGGGAGGAGAGGTAAGGACATGGCAGGGTATACACCACCTTCTGCCTGTGCAGCAGATATGACTGGCTTCTTATGAGGCAACATTAGAGATTGCAGGAGGCGCAGATGGTGGTGGACATTAGAGTGAGGAGACCTGTGTTTGAGAAATATATGTGTGTGTGATGGCACATGCTCATGCACAGCCTTTTTTTTCATGATGAGGTGAGAACGGGGCAGATGGGATGAAGGTAATATGAAATGGGCTGAATCGCTTCTATGAAACACTGAGCAGTGCAGGAGAGTGACAGGAATGAGGCAGCGGAAAGGACAAGTGAAAAGACCTGAGGTCAACACATTGGGGGTCTCTGTGGAGACACTAGCAGTAATGGGTATACTGTGCCCCTGTTTCAGCAGCAAGGCCTCACCGTATGCTCAAGGCTTTAAACTCCAGGGAGAAGATGGATAGAGATGGTGGGGATTACACACGAGTCACCGTGATTCTATTTATGCAACTATCTCAGTGTGTTGAGTGCAGAGGAATTCTCCTGTGCTGTTATTTTGTTAACTAACACACTCTCACAGTTTAGATTTGTGCTCAGAACCACTGGGACGTGTTAGTGTGCTTCTGTTGCGTGCATGTGTGTGTGTGTCCATATGACTGTACGTAGCATGGCCTTGCTGCCAGCAGGTGTAAAAGTTTTTCACTTCCCAAAAGTTGCTGAAGGATAAAACACGCTGGAAGTGCCCACATGTGGCTGATAAGGACAAAAAAAAGAAAGTGATGGGAGAAATTTATTAATGATGCCCAGAGTTTGTGGGCTGAATAATATCTGTCTCTTAAGAACAGCTGACTTAATCTTTGACTTTCATTAACTGCGTGAAGGCTAATGATTTTCTCCCACCGTTGACATTGTGATACTGTCTTTGGAAAAGAAAGAGACATCATTAAGTTCCACGGTAATGTTCCTTGTTCTCCAGCACCACTCCAAAGGGGACGTTATTATAGATCATGAGGGCCCACTCGGCCCAGCATAGGCAGCCGTTCATTTTTCCTGGCAGGGCCCAGGTGACAGAGTAAAGGTGTGCAGAGGGGCACCAGAGACCTTGGGCTGTGGCAACTAATTACCCTCAGTGGTAATTATGAGAGCAGAGCTAAGGTCTGACCTTGGAGAGGTGATTTAGTGGCACAGGGGGGTGGGCGGCACATTACATGTTGCCACAAATAAAAAGGGGACAGGGAAAACTAACTTAGATGATGCAGCTGGTAATAGATACCAGAATGGAGAGTGAGGGAGCGTGTTTTCATTTGGATTTTCAAAATAAAATGACATAGTACAAGGTGAATAACTATTGATCGTAGCAGCTTAGCATAACAGATGAACCAAAAATCTGTCTTTAGTGGAGGTGCTCTGCACACATAATGAGTGTGAAACAGCAGCAAGCAGTGAAAAAGCTGCCCATCCTTCCTATGCCAACAAAACAAACAAAAATCAGCTTCAAAATCAGCACAAATCAGAGTTCACCGCGCTTCTGTGTGACAGGTAATTACCCTGCTTCATTTCAGTTTTAATGGGTTTTCAAGATAGCTGTAACACTGCACAGTCAATATCTCATGTTATTGTGATGTGGAGTCACTCACACACCTATATATACCACATTCATACACACCCAGTAGCAATTTGGGTCCAGTGTCTTGTCACGGTCACCATTAAATTCCAGAACTTGTGCTTCAACTGGGAGCAGCAAAGTCAGAAGCAAAATGTTTTTGTCGTATTTTGTCAACTACTGATGGATACTTCTGTGGGGAGAGGAGATTCTTCAGGAGAGGAGCTTCTGTCATTGAAAATGGAGCAGGTCTGGAGGATGCCACCGTGTTCCAGCTGGATGAGGAGATGCTTTTATGGTTGCTGTGCTGGTGGTGCAGAGGTTAAAGGCTTGGAAGTGGAGATGTACTGTAGGTCCTTTCTGCCGTCAGTCATCATGCAAAATATCAACTCTCTGCCCAACAAGAGTGATGAGGAGCTGGAGATATAGATGAAGACTCAGGAAGTAGACATTTCTTCAAATCAAAACAATACTTGTGTACATCCCACCAACGGCTACTGCTGAAGTTCCATGTGAAGTTCTCCATGAAGTCGTTGCTAGGATACAGACTAAACATCCTGAGGCACTTGACTTCAGTCATGTCTCCCTGATGGACTCACTGAGGATGTGGTGGAGAGATACATGCTGGTGGAGGCCATTCTGAACAACTCAGATCATCCTCTTCATAACACCTTGATGGACCAAGAAAAGAGCGGTGGTGGACGGCTCCTCTCTCTTCACTGCAGGACGGCGAAATATAGAAGATCCTTTGTACCTTCAGCCATCAGGCTTCTTCATTCTTCTGCAAATGGTTGATGAGCTGACAGACAAATGAATTTCCCTTTGGGGATTAATAAAGTAATTCGTATTTGTATTCGTATTACACAGGGAGCTGGGGATGGAACTGACCCTCTGATTACTGGACGATGTGCTCTACCTCCTGAGCCAAAAGCCGATCTTACAGATTATGTGCTGCATGTTTTCTTGCAGATAATTGAGCAGTTTCACCAACTGCAACACCAAAACCAATCAAACCAAACCAGCAGCAAAATGCTCGGGTGTTTGGCTCACACACTCCCCATCTCCCTTGTTTACCTGCCGATTTCTAACAAAAGCAGTTGTAGGGTTGAATCTCTCACTCATAGTTTCTCTGGCTAAAAACAATATGGGTGGGAATGTGTGGCTAAAGTGTAGCCAGACGACAGACACTGGGGAAAACATAGTATTTCTAGTTATGTGGCGTATAGTTTGTGTTTTATTCCTATTGATGTGCTGTATTCCTGGCCTGTTCAGGTGCTATGGCTGGGTCCTCCTTTCAATTCTCAGGTCCACTCTATCCTCAACTGCATCTTTAATAGCAAAAGATAACCACAAAACTATAACATTGGATTTTTAATTAAAATGGTGTAAAACTTCAAAAACTCAAAAACAACTGTGACGTTACAGTTCAGTGACTTACACCGGAATACCTTTCCAGCTAACCAAGAACAAGAATGAACTGACTTCACTATAACAAAAATTAATAAACACAGGCTGATTTGATATAGAGTATATACAGTAATATCTATGTACAACATATCAACCAGCCAGCCGACCAACAGGATTACCTATGCTGCCATTCATAGAGACGCCACTGACAGAGCTAAAATCCATGCAATGAGCTTAGCAAGCACAACCTGATAACCCTCTCATGTCTGTTTGGCAGAGGAGGTCACAGGTGGAAATGAGGCCTCACATCTCATCTGGCAGCTAGATATTGTATATCTTTCAATGACCTGCAGACATGTCTGTCCAGAGACAAAAGAAAAAGCATAAATCTTTTACACAGCTTTAGAAGCTTTAAGGATTTGGTTCAAACCAGTGACCAGTGACTTTCTAATAATTCTCAGTCAACATATAGAAACTAGGTAATGGTTTGAGTGTTTAATGTTTCATTTTTACACTGATAAATGAAATACGTCTCCCATCTGACCGCATCATGTTCCAGCTCTCCCTCCATCTGAGTGAACCTGTCAGAAGTCGACCATCTGTTCTTCAGCAGACACGTTTCTCGAATGTTTTAGTTGCAGGTGTTTTGTTGATATTTTCCATGTTATATATGCATTATTACACAATGAAAAATGCAGTAGTTTAATAACGTCTACCGGTTGCCACAGTGTTTATGAGCCACAGTTGGTTTTATCCCTTGCTCCATTGTCTGATAACAGAGGCTGAAAAATATATGAATGACAACAAGTACATGAATTCAGCTCCATTAGACACATTTTAGGTGATGACAGAGAGAGAGGAGACAGAAGAGGGGTCTATCACATTATTCCCAAACATCCTCCATGTGAACACACAAATGGGATTGCTTGTTGGTTTATTATGACTGATAGCAGAAGCTGACCCCACACTGTTAGGCCATATACACTCTGATCACCATGGTCTAGCATGTAATGACAAGACAGATGCACCGCAGAGCTTCACCATCTGCCCCAGGACTGATAAATATGCACACAATGCATGATTACCATGGAAACCTAGAATAAGGATGTACTATAAACACAGGTAATTGTAATGAAGCATGACAAAAGAAACCTCCCTGTCTTTCTCATGACCTGTTACCCCGACACATACATGCACGCAAGTGCACACGCACACACACGTGCACACACACACACACACACACACACACACACACACACACACACACACACACTGTGCTTTTCCTCTCTAGCCTTTGTCTCTCATACTCAGCCTAATGCCAGATGGGGTAAGGATGAGGTGAATCACATTTGCCTAATTTACATTCCAGTCACATGGCTGAAGTCTACAGTTGGCATTCGGCATGTCTCAGCCTCCCAGCATCTCTCGTCTCTGTTGAAAGGTACCCCGGCATCCTGACTTTAAAGTGCTGAATAATGACAGGGATGATCAGCAACCTCTCAGCATGTACAGTTTTGTACAGCTCTCTAAGGATTTCATGGCTCTCTTTCATTTCTCCATGCATAATGTAGTATGACTTACTACTAAACATTTCCCAAGTAAATCTCTCTAATTGGTTTGGATTTAGCCTTTTTTATATATGGTCAGAGACTGAGCCATGATAAAGATGAGGGGATTCAATGGTTCATTCACTCTTTGTTCTTCGTGTGCTTTTGTTTTCTTAGGATTCTCGGCCCAGTTACGGTAGTTACTGTCTGTTGCAAGTGGTATTTCCTGGAAGAAGGAGCCAAATGACTATGGCTGTCTTTTGGTGAAAAAGAAATAGAGAAAAACATAAACCACCGCTTGAATGTCTTGTGCAGCTGTGAGCTGTTTTTGATGGTCAGTACACAGCCTCATCCTCTACTTTGGTCCATTTGGTCTCAACACATTGACTGGGTTGTATTGGCAGCCTAATTGGTGAATCCCAGTGTTGATGCACAAATATAGCCTATCAAAGTTTCCACTTAATGTAAAATATCTCCACATATACTGTATTACATTTGGCCTTTTTCATTACACAGTTACAGCTCTACTCAACTTTACTCTACTCAGTTTTGGTCATTTTCCTTTACAACTGAGTACTAGTACATAGTACCTCCTCAACGTGGGCAGGGTTGTCCCAGCACGGCTGCTAAGGTCACTCCATCTAGCTCTCTTTTTTGATCCTTTCATCAGCCACCAAACACAGGAACACCTGTGATGGACCAAGGTGTGGTTTTTCACACAGCAGCCATTTAACTCGTATGACAGAATGACAACAAAAAGTTGGGCTGCATTTCATCAGGCCAAAGCAAACAAACAAAAAAAAAAGAAAACAACTTAATAATTTATTAAAACTTAATTTATTCATGGGGATATTTTGGGTGTAACATCAAATAATGCAGGCATGGACTGAGGTGCACCTTCTTCTGGCTCATCACAATGCCTCTGACCACACCTTATTGTAAGGCCAACATGTTATGGGTACAAGTGTATTTGCTGCCAACACAAGAGGATGGCTCCTACTGACTGTGGTAACCTCTCTGAGTTTTGATCATTGATCATTGCTCAGAGGCATCAAAAGATGATTAGTTCTTAAAGGTCAAAGGTCAGTGTGAGCTCACAAAACACTTCTATGATTGTTATTTATTCATTCATTTGTTTTTTTTCCTTCTATTTGAATCAGTCCTTTCATGATTCCAGAGGAACACCATCCTCCACCCTTCCACACTGTATATCTAAAGGTCAAGTACCTTCACACACACATGCACACACACGCACACACACATGCTACTGTACAGGTCATTGTCATTCTTGGTTTCTCGAGCTCTCCTTTCACCGAGGTTAAGGTACTACACAAACACAGGCTCACACACACCTCTACACACTGCAGTAGTCTCTCAGGTCACAGCAATTCATACATACACCTTTTTCCCAAGGTCAGGGTTATACACACACACACACACACAGGCACATACGTATACACAAAGACCTTCCATAGTGAGACTGCTGCTCTACCAATAAGGCCTCAGGTCTGCGGCAACAGCAAACTCCCCCCATGGAGACCAAAGCCAATTTATTTCAGTCAGGCTCCTGGTGACAGAAACGGAAGCTTTAACAGAGGTCAAGTTGACCAATCTGCCCGCTGGGAAATACCAGCCAGCCCTGTATACTGCATTTATATACTGAGTACTGAGGCATTTACCCAGTTTTATCACATCATAGGTAGTTTTACTGCATGCAATAATGGAGAGAATTAGGCCAGTATACAGCATGTCACCTACACTGTCTCCTCTATGCTCAGTTCCTCCTGGTATTATTTAGAAACACTCACTAGCAGCATCTCATGACTTATGAGTGTCACTGCAAAGATGTATTTCTTCTTTTTATTCTTCTTCATCTTCTTCTTATTATTATTAGTGTTATTATTATTTTAAGAACACTTTCTTCTTAGCCTCATTGAAAAATGTAATTTGTTAAGTTTATTTAAAAAGAAAAAACTTAGGAAACTGATTGCCTCAAAATTTCAAAGTAAAGTAGATCATTAATTCAAAGATGTTTAAGCTGAAAAGAACCGTGTTTAACTCATGTCAGCCAATAAATTTAATTCATATTTAAACACATTGTGCCGTACACAACGAAATTTACTTGTGCAGCGTCTAAAAACAATACTCTCTCTCTCTCACACACACACACACACACACACAGTATATTAAAAACATAATTAAAAATAATTAAAGGTATCCTATATTGCACCAAGTCCCATATTGCACCATGTCTCATGTAAAAAGTGCACTTGTGTGCCAAAAGCTGCTGAGTGAAACTTGGTTTCTGTTGAGTTTCTCCTGAGGACCGTTCTTCTTCTCATTTTTCTTCTTTTTTCTGTTTTTGGTAGGTGGCAACCATAGATCCTTGGTAGCAACCAGCTTTAAAGGCCCATTACCGCCATCTTTCTTTGATTATGGTTAATCCCCACTCATACTTTTCAGTAAAGGTTATTTTAGCCTGAAGAATTTAATTACTTCACTCACCAGGAAGTTGTATTTACTAAGTGTAAGTTAGGAGAGTCAACAAATTAAGTAGCCATCATTTATTTTAAGTACGGATTAAAATAACATTTTACAGTGGCATGCACTACTTTAATATGTTTGGCATGGACATGTATTTGTGCACAAAAAAATCTCTATTAGCATTGTCAACCCCCATACTCTGGAAAGGTCTGTGTTTAAAGGGGAACGATGCAATATTTGTACCTTACTTAAACAGCTTCAGAGAAATTGTTATGGTTAAATGACTTGTTACAGGGAGAATGGAGGCTCTCTGCCTTCAATGTAGTGTCTCTTGGCCAAAAAACAGCCTTCCAAGTTAAGCACCTCTGTGTCCCAGCTCTTCTCTTGCCGAGAAACATAGACCACTTATAATCTCTTGTTAATACACACATCATAAAACTTATATGACATATAATGTTACCCACCTCGGTAGACATCGCTCCATGCTTTGCCTTCTCGCCGGCACATGGCCGGGGGAGAGGAGGGTTAGCTGTGAGTTTTTACCACAGCATTGTAAAAGATGCACTGTGAAACTGTAAGGGGAGCTCTGTAGAGAAAAAGGCAACTGGACTTGCATAGTTCCCCTTTAAGGTCTGGAATCTGGTTTTGAAGATCAGTCTTTCCATTGCCTTCTTGCCTTCTTTGTCAGTAGGATTACTGGTCTAAAATGTCTGGCGCCAGCGAGGATGTCCTTCCTCTGACTGACTGATGATTTTTTTTTTCTTTAGATGGCTTTTCTTCCCTGTCAGTGGCACTCAAATCTACAGACCATTGATTTTTATTAAAGATCAATCAATCTTTATTCAGACTCAAAGGTAGGGCCATACAAAATATAATAAAAATAATCAACATACATACACTCACATACAGACTCACACCTTCCAAAAATAGTAAAAAAAAAAAAAAAGAAAAGGTACAAATTTTAAAGAGCTTAATATTCTTGTCAAACAGCCTGGAACTACACTCTCTAGAAAATATGAGTAAAATAGAGTTTTGTCTCCACACTGGAACTCATTCATTGTGGGAACTGTTGTGTTTTTGTCTTTAATATTGTTAGGTCTTGACCTTGCCTGCGTAAAGCATGAGGACGTAATGTATATGATTTGCTGCTAAACTAGTAAAAATGAATTGAATTGAATTAAATATCAAGGCCTATATTGAATTTCCAGCAGTAGCACAGCATTGGTGGAAAGAAGTGTATCTGTATAATGCCCTCCTCTCCAAAGAGTGGGTAAGTTGCCATTCAAAAATTAGTTACTTTCATTTTTTTTCACAGCATTGTCACTGAGCATCAGTGTGCTGGAGCAGATGCTGCTCACTTTCACAGGGAGCATCTCACATAAACAGGCCTGTGCTGGAGGCTCATCCAACTGAACACCCCCCTCCAAAATTCTGCAGCAAAACCTCAGTTTGTTCATGTGAGGGAAATGCACATGAAATATCCACACAAATTACACAGTCATCCACCCCATGAGTGAATATGAAAACATGGACTTGGAGGCTGAATGCATGCCAGTAAGACGTTATTATTTGCTAATGCTGTAAGGAAAGTCAGTGCAGCTGTTTACCATGCACACAATGAGACTGAATTGTTGGATGCATGTTGATGACCCCTTGGTCCAGTGGGTAAATATCAATCCCCACCCCCACCCCTACCCCCACCCCACACACACACACACACACATAGAAACTCACATGACCTCTATTAATACATATGAAATATACAAAATGAAAGGAAACTACAAGGCATGCAAACAGATACACGTGTTTGGAGGCATTTAAAGTAGCAAATATACAGTCATGAAGGAATAGTTGTGCAAGTTGCCCTAAGGGAAATTCCTTCAGAGCCGCAGAGGCAACTGCAGAGACATAAAGAGCAAATGAGAATGAAAGAGAGAGAGACTCAGCCATAGCTAATCTGTCTTTTTGCTACAGGAGCTCAGTGATGTGGAAGTGGAGAGCGTCCAGCCTGCCAGCACTTGTTGGGCTGATAAATCCAACTGGACATCACCATTTATTTACAAAAACCATCCACCACCGCCACCGCTGCTGCTGCTGCTGCTGCTGCTCAAATGACTGGTGGAAAAATCCATGGTGAAGGTGCACTGGAGACCAGAGAGGACCAGGAGCTAAGACATTAAGAGAGAACAGAATAAATAAACTGTGTTCACCATGCATTCAGCTGTGATACATGGCAAAAGAGGGCAGTTGCATGTGAGATTAAAGTAGATGTTCTCTGAAGGCATCATCCTTAAAGGACAATAGAATTTAGGAACTGGCTGTGGTGGAGGTGAGGTTAGCAACATGAAGGCATTTTGTTCTAATCTGTGTCCATAGAGAGCGTATTGTCATATGTGTCCTATTCACCTGAATGTTGGAGTCATAAAGCCCTTCACACATGAAGGCTTAACATTTTTCTTTTTAACATTTCCTCCTCTTCTCGGTGTAATCCTGATTCCTTTTAGGTAGGTGTGGCATTGTCATTTTAAATGCCAATGTCAATTTAAATCTAATATGACTGGTAATGGTCAGTAGATAACAGTGTGTAAAGCCAGAGGGGGATTCAAAGCACTCTGATGGTTATATAGACACCTGCTCAAAGCTATAGGAGCAAAAAACACATTGGGGGAAAAAAAAGAAGAGATATGATGAGTGAAAATCAACCATCAGCATTATGTTGTGTTTCTACTTTGAACTGCTGGGAACCAGTCTCATAAACACAGATGTAAACAGTGTGGGTTTTATGTGCCACACACACACGAGGAACCAATCCTGTTCACTTGTGGGAACAGTGGAGTGGTGCTAAACAAAGTTTTGTCAGTACACAGCTACACACTGAGAGTGAGCATTTGCATAACCACTGAGACTGTGTCACTGTGTAACAAACAACATAAACACATAAAAGACGCTAACTTTTCTGATCTGGTTCTGGTCTTAACAGACTCCTCCTCTGAGTCTAAATGGGGCTCACACATGTGGCTGATGTTTCCTCCTCTAACCATCTTGATGCTCTCTGCTTTCTCACATGGAGCGCCTGGAGTCAACAGGTGGTGGGCGGGGCTAGATGTGCCTCTAGGCCCTTTTCTCATTTTCTCTCTATTTTCAGTTTATATGTGTAAAAAACATAACATGTATTAAACATGGAAGTGCATGATGTCATCATTGGGTCTGATAACAGATATCAGATACCTCCCTGGTGTGATGTCTCTGTCCTGTTCTTCACTGGTAATCCATTCTTACTTTAGGGGAATTTTCTGATTAAACAGGAAGTGTGTAGGCAGCATCCTCCTCCTACTGCAGAATGATGAATCATGATTAATCAGTTCAGAAGTACCCCCATAAACATTTTTTTTTTTTTTTTTTTTTTTTGCAACCATGCAAAACCGATTGATCATCTCTCATCACCCCTGTCACTGCCTCACCCTTGTTTATGTCTTATGTTTCTCTTCATGCAGCCACTCCTTGCATCTTCACCCTCCATGGATTCCTGCTTGTTGACAGTGCAGAACAGAGGTCAGGAGAAGGTAGGAGCAAGCAGTCGTTCCACTCACCTCTCCTGCTCTCTCCTCCCTTTTCCAATCCGTTTTTTATCCTAATCCTCCTACACTCAGCTGCTGTGATCTGTTCATTGGTCACTCAGTTGGGTAACCTTGGAGTCTAGAGTCTTTATTGCCATGATTTGCAGAGTCTCACTCCCTTTCACTCCCATTTCCCTCTACAGTATATCTGCTCTTGGCTGTGGAAGAATCCCATACTCAGTTTTGAAAGGTGATTTTGTCCATCAAAAGAACCCCAATCATGTTCTTTCTTGTGTCTTACTGTTTTTTTCTTTCTTTCTTTTCTTAAGAAAAGATAAATGCTGTTATTGTGTATCGGACCTGCTATATTCATAATAACCTGTGTCAGGTCACTCTCTGCTCCTGCTTTCACCATGTGGCTAAAAGCTCTCAGCAGTTCCCTCTTCCTCCGCTGCCTGTGAGATCAGAAGATCAAAAACATAGCAGCTTGTAGCTCCCACTCCTTGATGCACTCACAGATACATACACATCCATATGCTACCTCACACACGCGCTTGCAAAAAATAACCCTACCCTGCCCCATCATCACCCCTCTTCCTCACACCTGGACTGCCCCATCATACCTCTGGCTGGATCAAAGTGCGCCCTTTGACACCCCCCCACTCTGTGCCTCCCAAACCTTACCCCAGACCAGCACCTTGAACTGATTTCACAGAATGTCCAGTGACACTTCTCACACGCCTTGGGGAACAGAAGCAGCAGTGAGCTGCAGCCCTGAATAAAGACAGCTATCACTGTCAGGCTCTCTCCGGGGACAGTGAGGACTGTTGCAGAGAAAACTGACACATCCTCTGTGGGTTTTCCATGGGGTGTGATTCATGATACATTTTTAAAGGTTTGTCTGTGATGGCTGTGCACAGATGTAAAAGTAAGTCAGAAACACAACTTGACATGATAACATTTCAATGATTTGTCCTGTGGCTTGTAGTATCTTGATATTCTTCAGCTTCCTTTATAGGATACTGTGATACAGATAAATACAGTAGCAAGTGCAGAGATATAATGGCTAATAGGTATGTGTCTGGATATGAAAAAAGAAAGCAATTTCCTCTGTTGTATTAATCCCCCCCCCCCATCATCCTTCTCATCACTTGTCATTATACTATGTACACATACTGTTATTCTTATGTAAATACTGTATGTGTATTTTATTAGAAGAAGATTCAATTAAATCAATTGCTTCACAAATTCATTTTGTTTTGAAATGTCCTATGGTTTAAGTGCACAGTTCTGTTTTTGTAACTGTAACTGATTATTCAGACGTGGAAGGGGATGGATGATGAAAAAAATATCAATCAAAAAATCGATCAGTAGCTTCCTCAGATGATAAGTGACGTGTGTTTATGTATGAAGTGAGTGGGGGCCATGGGGGCTGTGCCACAATGTAAACTATGGGAAAAAAGGAAACATCACAGATAAATAAGATAAGAGGACACTGTGCAGTTCTGTGGGGAGGATTAACATGAGATAATGTTCATCTCTTCCTTTGATCAAGCTTGAAATGAGTCAAATAACTACATTTATTTCTGCTGCCTTCATTTACATTAGCCTCTGGAGGGGTTACATTTTATGTGTTTGCACTTCACAGCAGGTGGCAACTTGTTGTGGATTACTGCAGAGGTTGAGCTGTTTATATGGCTAGGATACATATGATTGTACGTGTTCAAGGCAAGAGCTGCACATATCGATGGCCTTGAGCAGAACCCCACTGCACTGCAGGGTGTCATCAGCATGTGGCATCAAAACTTTCCAGGAGTTAATGTTGCTATTTCATCTGGATATTGGCTCAGTTTTTATCTCAATTTCTATGCCATTCATAATTCAGCTACAGCGAACTCCATTTTCCAGAATTCTGCTTGCAGACAGCAGCCCAGCTGACATTGGTATGAATTGCATTTGTAGGTGTACAGTGTAAAGTCAGTTGTTATCACATTGATGTTTTACTCCTTAAAGGGATAGTTTGGATTTTTTGACATGAAGTTGTATGATGTCCCTATTAGCAGTGTTGTGCACCAACAGTGACTTTTCCCCTACTGCGTCCTGTGAGCCAGTTTTTGGTGTTGAAGAAAGTAGTTTGGCTAGTTGGATGGGGTCACAAAATAAAGCATTTTGCTTCTCAAAACAATATGCATTTAAAAAGAGTAATACATTTGCATCACAAATCTGTTGTCCACGAAAAAGTCAGACCTCACAATCGCTCAGCGCTGTTTTCTCTCCCTTCACTTCACTGCGCATTGCTGCCTGGTAAGTGCTGCGCACCTTTCCATCACCTGTTTCAATGAAAGTGACCCACCAATCAGAGGTTTCAGTTGTGGTGTTGCATCATGGTCTATTCATGTATTGCAATTAATATTACATTAGTACATTGAGTCAATACCAGGAAATGAAGCTAAATATCTTTGGACAGAAATAATACCTAAATTCAAATAATCTACACGCCATGTCATTTTGGACATGACCATAAACTACTTAGCTGAACATTTGCCGGGTATTTCGGTCCCAATTCAGTGTCAGGATGTTCAATATTGTGTGCATTAAGTGTTTCATTTTCTCCTCTGAATGCCTGATGAATGTTAGCACAACTAAATAAACCAAAAATAAAAAAATTAGAGATTGGCTGGAAGACTTTGAAGAGCAACTTCAATCATAAAATCAGGAGGCAAGGTCCCTCGTTTGCAATAAATCTCCAATCTTAATTATTGCCTTGAACTCCCTCGTCATCATCACTCAGGAGTTTTCCATCAGCGCTGCCGTCCTCCTTTCCTTTTCTGCTGCTGGCAAATTATAAAATTCCTGCTCATAGCCTACAAGGGCTTTAAAGGAGAAGTCCCATTTTTTACAACCTGGACCTTATTTCTTGCATAAAATACAGTTGTTTACTCACCCATATAAGTTTGGTGTCACTAGGAGTCCTTCAGACGATATTTAGATCCATTCGAGAGCCGCGTATATCCATACAGTGGGAGTGATCGTGGCACTGAGAATGCAGCCTCTAAATAACACATTATCTGCCACAAAACTCCTTCATTTCACCAGTATTTTTTTTATGTTTTACTAGTGCTATTCCCCTTTGAGTTACCTGTTATTGTCATCCAGGGTCTGTAGATTGACTTACTGGCCTCTGAACTGGATGTTGATGTCATATCTGAGTGGCTCATTCACACCGCGATTGTTGGCTTGTTTACCTGGAATTTGCTACTGCTAATACACTATGGTTCATATTTGTGTATTTCCACATTGTCCGAACAAAATAACCAGTTGGATGAAGTTCAGCTTCCACAGGCTTATTATTTAGAGGCTGCATTCTTGATTCTTGATCACTCCCATTATATGGATCTATACGGCTCTCGAATGGATCTAAATGTCGTCCGATGGACTCCTAATGACATCAAAGTTATATGGGTGAGTAAACAACTCACCCACCCTGATGGTGGATTTCTGTGGTGCTATTTGAACAAGCTGTTTTCATTAGCCCTCATACAGTAGGTGTTAGATCAACAGAGGATACGGACAGAGCAAGAAGAGGCAGGGGAGGCAGTAAATGGTCCGACACCAAGGACATAGACTGTTAATCCTTTAAAGAAGGGAAACTTTCTCACTGTTTGTAAGGAGCATTACCCTTCAATTACATTTAATCTGGACAGCAAGACTTCAGCCTCTAACTGCAGAGACAGGGTCAATAACAAGGCGAGCTGCAAAGATGAGACTGTGACTGAGTGATAGTCAAGTTCGATGCCAGACCGTCTGCTCTGCTTTAAACCACTCCTCTTCAATACAGTAATGAATGTGTCCGGATGGGTTTCGTTTTTTTATACTGGACACATCTGTCAATTCATTACAGCACCTTTAAAGTTCCATGTTTTTTTTTTTTCTTTTTTAAATTATGCTTTCAAGTTTTCAAGTCTCCAATACACTTAATTACACACACTTCCAAAATCAAAGTGCAACGCAGCCTCACCATGATGATTTTGGGCCAAGGCATTAATCTTTTTTTAAATAAGGGATAACTAGCCTTAATCACTACCACTTGGTCAGGGTACTTCTTCAGAGAGGCCTTGCCAAGATTTTCTGCACCAGCAGCACCATCACTGCGTGCCGACTGCAGTGCTGCTTGGGAAAACTGCTTTTTCCACTCTGGGGGTTTCCACAAGGAGCGCGGGGCAAGAAATGGAGGATCAGTGGAACGGGAGTTGAATGAGGTATTTCAGATTCAGAATTTCTTCAAGTGCAGCGCTGCTCCTGTTTCTCCAACACTGACCCTCTCTGTGCACAGTGACAACACGCTATTGTTAGCTGTTCAAGTGCCTGTGTTATTTATTGTTTCTCTTTTTAGACATGACCACTCATTTTAAACCAACACTAAGTAACTTTTCAACCTTCATATAATATTTTAAGAACTTTTGTGATGGTACATCGACTTACAACAGGTTGAATGACACCTCTGTCATGGCCTGAGGGGGTCTGTGTCGCCTTTACTGGCACTAAGCAGCTTCGAGGTGGATGGTAGGAACCCCTCCACACAAAAAACTACAAATGTGCTGACTGCTTTACGGCATGTCACTTCCTCCTTTCCCCATTTGTTAAAAAGATGGAAGTCGATGGGAACACCTATGTGGGATTACTGCTATCATGGCAGAAGCAGCAAGAAAACCAAAGAAATGAAAAGTTTTGTCTGAGGAGACTAAAAAACGAAAGAGGGAGAGGAACAAAATCAAAGCCCAGACAAGGATTCATATTGGCCCGGCTGTCACTTGCTGGCGTGAGCTCCAATATTCAAATAGTCATTCAGTTAAAAAAAATCGAATCGTTTATGAGACTATTGTCTTGTCTGAAAAATGTAAATGTTCCCTTTTTACTGTCGCAGAGGGAGAAACATGTGAAGACTGTGTGAAGTTCTGTGTGAAACTCTCAAATTAAAAACAAATGAAACTAGTGCAAACTCGTTTTGCACTAACTTTGCTCTCATTCAGGGAGGAGGACTTAACTGAACAGTACCGCCATGATGAGAAGCAGTATCGTTACAATATGGTGCCACTTCTCATTTCAAATGACGAAGGAGAATGAGCGACACAGGGTGTGTGTGTAGCGATTTGTTCCTGGTGATTATCAAATAGTGCTTTTGCTTGAAATGCCCATCCCTAGTTTGGACCTGTCTTCTGTTAATTTCCAGTCAAACTGCACATGACTGGAGATCAGGATGTTACAACACTATGTGCTGGTGCTCATGGGAAATGGGGTCCTCCTTCAGGCAAAAGACTACTGCTTTTGCCCACAAGCACTGCCAAATTCTTTAGTGTTGCTTTAAATCAATCAATCAATCAATCAAACTTTATTTGTATAGCACTTTTCAAACAGGGTTGAAGCGCAAAATGCTTTCCATACACAAATAAAATAAAATAAAATGAGAATAAAAACAAAGATATAAAAAGTAAGGAATAAAAACAAATCCCTAATGATAAAATGCCTTTTTCGTAACATCCTTTATGTGGGGCTCAAATGAGAAATGAGATCAGAATCAAATTTCACACCTAAGTTTTTTACCTGCTGACATGGATTAAAAGATATAGATTGCAGTTTAAAATTCAGTTTCTCTCTCTGTACCTCTGGACCAATAACTAAGACCTGAGTTTTGCTCTGGTTGAGCTGAAAAAGTTACTTGCCATTCAAGACTTAATATCTAAAATGTATTTAAATGAATCAATCTGCCTGGGGTTATCAGGAGACACAACTATATATAGTTGTGTATCATTTGCATAGCTATGAAAGTTGACACCGTGTCTCCTGATGACATCTCCTAATGGTAGCATGTAAAGATTAAAAAGTGTAGGGCCTAAAATTGATCCCTGGGGAACACCACAATTCATTATAAAATCCTGATGAGCATTTGCCAATATCAGCATACAATTTTCTATATTCTAGATATATGATTTTAACCAGTTACAAACAGTACCAGAGATGCCAACAAGGTTATGCAGTCTCTTTAAAATAATTGTGTGGTCTGCTGTATCAAATGCTGCACTCAGGTCCAGTAACACTAAAACAGAGAGAATTCTTTTATCCATGTTGGACCTGATGTCATTTACAATTTTAACAAGAGCTGTCTCGGTACTGTGATGTTTTTTAAAACCAGACTGGTAGGTTTCTAAAATGCTGCTGGAGTTCATAAAATTGCTTAACTAATTAAAAACAATATTCTCTAAAATTTTGCTCAGAAATGGTAGGACACGGGTCTGTAATTATCAAGGACAGGTGTGTCCAGATTATTTCTCTTCAAAGTAAGTTTGACAATATCAGTCTTAAAAACAGCAGGTTAGGGTAGGGTTAGAGTAATTTAAAACGTTTAAAAGATCATAATTAAGAGTTATAAACCTTTTTTTTAAAAAAAAAATGTTGGAATTGGATCTAAAAAGCAGGTCGCTGGTCTTAGTTGGGAAATAACCTAACTTTTGGGTTATTTTGGTTGTCAGTTAATTTGGAGAAATAAGCCTGCCTATCTCCTGATAGATATGTAAGTGTATTGTCAGTTTGGTTTTCCTCCATCTTTTTTCAACCACTCAACGTTCCCTTTCCGATTTGATATTTTCTGTATTTCTCCAGGGTGGTGTTGGCTTTGTTTAAATTTTTTAAGTGGTGCCACCATGTCAAGTGTTGAACTGAGTTTACTATTAAAACAGTTTACGATAAAATCACAAGAGGATAAAATGTCACGAGGAATGTCTTGTAAGGCATCGATACGACTTACAGCCATTTCAGATGTAAGATAGCTCTTCCTCACAGCGTGCTCTGGAACTTCCTATTGCTTAAAGTCCTTGATGTTAAAAGAGACACAGAAATGATCAGACAAGCCCACATCCACAACAGAGAAAATCATTCTTTAAAGCCCCTGCAAGGAACTTTTAACTGGATATGCAAAAGTCTCTAGTTTCTGCTGATGTCTCTGTGTGACCTATGACATCATATGAGGCCATCGTTGGGAAGATAAGCTATTTCTATGATATCACTGAGGTCCACAGATGTGTGTGTGAAGGTGAGGGAGAGAAGTCCTCCAGCAGACAATCCCACAGCTGGTGATTGACATACATTCAATGGGATTAGCTACCAATCAGTATCTGTGACATGTCCCTCCCCAGCTTCATGTTTTCAACACATAAACACACAAGCATGCAGAACTGCTTGGTACTCTGAGAGCTGTTTAAGGACACCTTAAATATGTCTACTTGTTTTGATTCATTGTTTTGATGCCTGGTAGCTCCTTGTTTACCGCTGCTTCGGCTTTCACTCTATTCACTATTCATTCCTGACTGTCCATCAGAGACGGTGAGTTTGCAATTCAGCTGACACAAACTCTGCCACATCAACATTGGAAATGTCTGGCCTGCTGAATAGCCACCTTCTTTTCTTGCAATGAAGCATTTCAAAGGAATTGCAAACATTCCTGTTATTTTTTAAACTATGGCAAATGGTGTCACAGAGAGACGTTAGGATGCTGAGCTGCCACCTGGGTCATACAGTGAACAAAATTGCCTCTTTGTATGACACACAACGATAACACGAGGAAAGGTCACGGCCTTGGAATTTGGGCCTGGCTCAGTTGCGTGACAGCCAGAAGGAGATAAGGGAGAAAATGCTTAACCTGCTCTGTGTGGCTGCAGCGTTTATCAGCGCAACTAATCGCTGTCATTAAAACTCAACATTCGATTGGCGTGGAAGGGAAATGAACAAAATTTCAGCCAAGCTATTATGAGTGCACATGTGTTCCGAGACGCACAGGGGGAGGAGTGGACCTGCTATCTTGTTTTCCCCACTGAATTTTTAATTTCCTGATAAACTCTGTCTCTCGGGTGAAATTTCCAGCTAAATTGGTAACCTGTTCTGCAGTTTTCGGAGCCCAGCATAGAGCTGGATCTCCATATGGCTGTATTAAGTGAGATTCTGACACAGACGGCCGGGGCAGATGTTTTTGTCCATGGCTGAGCAACCCATATAAATCACGTGCTGACACCGCAGTGTGCCATTTTGTGTGAGAGGTCCAACACAATTCCAGGGTGTGAAGAAATGAATCCTTCACTTTTTGTTACGGTCGTTGTGCTTGAGGTGACACCACAGATATATGAGATTTAACTGGGTCCAGAGCAGCAGAGAACATCTTATTGCTCACATTGCAACAGTGTGTGTAGGAAGATTCAACACCATATTTTCATTAACCCACTATAGCAGTGGTAGGATGATATTGCAACTTACTTCAACTGATCCATTACAAACTTGATATGTTTTTAACATTGACAAAGTGCATACTGTACAGTTTGAAATTATATTTGCTTAATTTATCCCATGGCACGTAAAGAGGAACTATGCAGGATTTACCCCTGGCTATGCTACATTTTCACCTTAACTAAACAGCTTCAGTAATTGTGATGGTTAAATAAATGACTTGTAACTTGTTACAGGTTGAATGGAGGCTTTCTGCCCTCCACCTGGTGTCTCTTGACTGAAAACCAACCTTGCAACATCATTGCAGTACTTGGCCATTGACCCGATGTCCCAGCACTTGTCTCTGCACACTGCAACACAAACACGTAATCTTTTGTTTATGATGGTTATGACAACATAAAATCACGTCATAACATTGTATATGTTACATAAAGTTTTTTTCGCCGGCTTCATTGAAAACAAATGCACATGGCCCGGAGGAGGGTTAGCCAAACAGAGGAAAAGCAACCAGACTTGCATAGTTCCTCTTTAACAGAGTAACATAGTAAGGTAGGTACAGCGAGAAACAGTTAACACCAAGAGAAAGAGTGACGCATCATGGGAGCTTCTAGAGCAATTTCTGCCTAATATCAACATAACTGTGGCATTAAGGTACTACGGTTTACAGACCATTACAGAACTCTGACTAACCTTTGTGTCCATAGAAGAGTGAGCATCATTTAACCTGTAGCTGGTGGTTATGTGGTTTTGACATGTTCATGTTTCATATCAAAGAGATATGACAGGAGAGTCAATATTTAATTTACTTTCATTCAACTCAAACTAAGTCTAAATGAAGGCTTGTTCAGTGTCCACTCAATATGTATACAGGTACAGTAACTGTTTTCTAACACATCATTTCTATATTAATAAACATAGTATCCATACGAATTTGCAAAAAAAAAGACACGGATCAGATATAAGAAGGAAAGATTGGAGGAGTCTTGCAAGTTATTCACCTACAGATACCCTGTGAAGTTTGCTTTTGGTTATAAAAGAGTCTCATATTAATGTGGATGAATCTACATTACCCACACTTTTTTATGTGTCCATTTTCGATAAATATATCATTTTATCTTTGTAGGTATTTTGATATTATTATTTAGTGGTCAACTCGCCCAGCTTTTCCTGACAGAGCGATTTACGCAAATTATAGATGGTCAAAACGTTACTATTAGTAAAACCTGTCGGTGTAATGACCTCGTTGGTGGCCCTCGTTCAGTCAAAGCTCTCTGGTTCGGTCTTCAAAAATCCCCGGCTCACTCTGGCTTGCTCGCTGACCAGTTTGCAACCGTGCGCACGGAGGCTCATGGGAAATGTAGTGTGAAAACGCTTACGCTTTCTGAAACTCCTCGTACTCACTTTAAATGATACTGTTGATGAGTTACTTCCCATGTGTTTACTCCACAGCTGACTCTGAGTCTGACTGCAGTTTGTGTTGAATCCTGTTGCTCGGTCTCATTTCTCCATGGGGATCATAAGTAAAGCTCTGTTCCTTTTACATCTGCCATTTGGTGGATGCTTTTATCTAAACCGCCTTTCATTTTCACGTGTCTAATATATTTTTCACATCAAACCCAGCGTAGTCTGACAGTTAAACCACACCACATTAGCCTCTTGTAAAGAGTCTCTAAAGATTTACATTCCCAGTCTTGTGTTTTCATTTCTCAATGTGACTAACTGAAAAGTTTCCCATCTGCCTCGGAAGCCTCTTTAGATTCATAGTGTAGCAGGCAGAAAAGGACATTCAACAGGTGGAAGCGAGATGGAACGGGAAACAGAGAGCCCGCAGAGACAGCCTCGGGCTCCCCAACATTCCTCAACACTAAAGGCCCAGATCGGGAGGTTTTGTGTGGGGAGTGGGATCAGGATCAACTTTGAAATGACTCAACACTTTGTCTGCGTCTTGTGCTGCTTTTACACCAAGTTTCAACAAAGATGCTGTGATTTACCTTTAGTATCCTGGGGATTTAGGGGAGTGTCCTTTATAAGGGCTAATGCTATTACAGCTCCAGTCTGACAACTTTGACAGATATTCTCCCTCGTGATGTTTTGCTCTGTGGGTTAATGTTTCATCAGCCCTGCTCTTAGTACATATAACACATTAGCCTTACTGTAAAGGATCGACTGGAAAGACTTCTGACAACTGATGCAAAGCATGACTTATAATGTTTGAGATTTTGTTCCGCTTTAATACCCACTTTTAATCCCATGTGACACAGCGATGCAGAGAATCCTCATCCGACTGCTGTCTCTCCTCCCCTGAGCGCGAACTTTCCTTTTTTCGATTTTAGCAAAAACATTTCGCAGACAATTCAAATCCTCTCATCATTCACAGTTGCACAGACTCCCCCAGTGTATCAGCCCTAATGCATCCATTGCCCAGACAATGCGTTTGCCTATTTATCACCAGTAATGACAAACTAAAATGTAAAATGGTGATACAAAGTGAACATTAAAAATATGAAAGCATGTGACTGATGTGAGATCCTTGGCAAGCTCACACACTGGGGAAAGGAACAAATGACTGGCAGAGTTTCTCTTCTCAGCAAAAGCACAGAGGGGGGAAATCCAAAAGACTTTAATGTCTCTGTCTCCATTTTACATCTAGATAACACACACATGTGCTCTCTCTCTCTCTCTCTCTGTCTCTCTCTCTCTTCCTATCCCACACTCTCTTGCTCCCTCTCCTGCTCTCTGTAAAAAAAAAAAAACTTTTATGTCTCTGCTCGTCATTTGATTTGTAAGGCAATTCATACCTCTGCCTTATAATGTGCAGGAGGGGCCGCCACCCTCCTCCTCCTCCTTGCCCCACAATGAGTTGCACATGGAAGCAGCTCAAATAACGCTGCTGGCAGACATCTGGAAATGTTTTGGCCCTGCGCTGGAGGTCACTGTCTGGACCAATAGAGACCATACCTCAACCTTTGCAATGTGACAAGCCTTCATATATCTCCCCAACCCTGTGCAGCGTATGAAAACACCCCCACCAACACACCCTGTCCCATTTACACACCACATCACAACCTTTCCAATCCCCCCACCCAACTCCATCCCCCCACTCCTCTCCTTCTCATTTCCTACCTCCCTCATCCTCTGCTCCAATTCCAACCACCACCTTCTTCTTTGTCTTCTTTTTCTCCTTCTCCCTCCACCTCATGGTATGTTTCTTTTGTCTGTCTCTGTCTCCACCCTGCTCTTCAAACCTCTTGAGAAAAAGCAGTCAACCACAGCAAGCTCCACTCAGACCACAACATCCCAGTCCAGTGCAAGTCAAGATCAAGATCAAAGACAGCCGGCATCATTCCAATCATACCTCCCTGAATGTGTCTGATGTGAGCGACGAGGGCAGCTCCGTCACAAACAAAACCAAGTGGCTAATATTAAATCAGCTTTGATGTTGAGTTTATTACAGTTAATTGGCTTTGATGTTTAAATATGCATTAATAGCATTATATTTTAAAATATAAAGTCAGTTATAGTGCTGTCAGAAACTAGAGGTCAAGAGGTCACAGTTCAAGTGTGGACAAGTGTACAAAAACTGTTCTTTAACTGCCCTGCACATAATGTCATGTTGTCCATGTCCAAATGTCATCAGTATTTACAGCTGTTACAAGCCAGCCAGCTGATTTAGAAGGATAAGAAGAAGAAAAGAGTTAGCTATCTAGCATGCATTATTAGAAATTTTATTCTGACAAAAAAAGAAAAACTAGGGGTGCTTGGTGGTCAAGTGATTAGAAAGCATGTCCCATGTTGGCGTATACCTGAGGTGCTAATCAACAGTCTCTCTCCTTGCTCTCCCCTCTCTCTACACTGTCCGGTTGACAAATATCTTAAAAAACAAAAAATAAAAAATAAAACAGCACACGTGAGGAAGAAAGAATGTCTCTGTAAACAGCTTAGCGGATCCGATTAACCCGGATCTGATTAAATTTCTGATCAGATTGAAAGAAGTAGTCTACGCCAATTGATAATCAGCTTGATGCCGCATATAAACAGAATAACAATAGAGTGGATTCGGTCGATAGAGTGGATTATTCATTCTGTGCATGCAAGCCCTAGTACATAGGAGTCACATATTGATATTTGCGGGAAATAGGAAACAGGAAATAGGAAAGTCAAAGCCGGTCATAACAAACATGGCAAATAAACAAAAAAACTTGGACAGTCGTTGAGATGAACTATATCTCTTGATGATAACTAACTGCTGAGACCATAGAGCCACAAATAAATGTCCAACAAAACACAACGTGGATCCATTGCAAGTGTAAACACAGAAGTGCACCTCTTCTTCTCTTGCACCTTTGCAGGTAGTGGGAGTGAGACCATGTGCATGTCAATGAAACTATATAATCGGCTTACGCTGGGGCCATGTATACACGGGTTGTATGTGGATCGCTTTAGTGTTCATGTATAAAGATTGAATAGCTACTAATAGCAGCTACTGACCAGTAGACTGTGGCTTCTGTGAGAAGCTCAGCAACACACTGATTCTAGTAAGGAGCTACACAAAGCTACTGGAGAGCTCTCTGAAGAGGTGGAAACAAAACAAAACAACAACAAAAAACATACTCAACTGGCTACTAACAGTCCTCACATGATATCCAAAAAATCACACTCCCTCAGATAAAAGCTAAAAACTAAACAAAGTTATCATCAAACCCTCTCAGGACTGATTACATCGTAGAAACCACATACAAGCTAACACCTTATCAATAACAGGCAATGGCTGGAGTAGTATCTCCTGAAGTGAATCTTTTGTCAATATTTGATCTGCTACTGTGTATATGAATGTAAACGTAAATGCAGATCTTAAGCACCATCTCTGTTTTGGAGGGCTTGTTTGAGACCACACCAGACTGCCTGCAGACGTTCACTTCCCCTGATCTTGCCTATTGGAAATGTAAAGACAATGGAAAATACCAGCACTTTGATGTAGGGCTGGTTAACAGCCACCTGAGAGAGAGAGGCAAGGCAATCATATCAAAATGGAAAACTGGCGCCGCATAGCGCAGTGGGTTAAGCAGGCGCCATATGCAAAGGCTACAGTCCTTGCTGTAGTCGGCCCCAGTTCGAATCCTGCATTGGGCGGCCCTTTACTGCATGTCATTCCCCCTCTCTGCCTCTCCATTTCCTTTCTGCAAAGTGTCTGTCATCATGAAGACAATTCCTGAACAATATATGAGGGGAGATACAGAATCTGACACTTTAGCATGAGGAATGTTTTGCCTCCTTTGAAGTTTGACTTAACAAATAATGAGATTCTTTATCTTTTGGCTCATCAGCATCATCCTCAGCATCAGGACATGGAAACAGCTCTGCAAGTCTGTGTCAGGTGTCAGACAAACAGCAGCTGCAAGAAAGCATATATCTATATTATATTTGCATATATGTTATATTTAACATTATATTATAATGTGTTATAATAACATCATAATTTTTAATTTTTATTCTTGTACCTAAAAAACTATAGAATTTTATCTCAAAATTTCTTTCTTTTTTTCCCATCAGTACTCTTTTGCAGGAAACACAGGACATAATGTCCTATTCTTCTCTTTGTAGTGACAACAAGACATACATTACACTGGTATTTGGGAAAAACAGTGCAGTAATGAAAACTAAGATCTTCATCAGACCTTCGGAAATAAATGAACTTCTGCGTTTCACTCACAAAGGCTTCAGTGTTGAAAAGTCTGAATTATTATGGAGTAACAAAGAGACAAGTGTTATATTTAAGAAGAATACATGTCACAATGTTGATACATTTTTATGCTTTTCTTAGGATTTTAGGGGCCTGATGCAGTGAATGGGAAAGTGGTGTCAGACTTTTAGACCCCGCTGTGTGTTCCATGTAGTGAGAGAGAGACAGAGGGATCAACAGAGAGGATATGAGACACCTCCAATTTCCCTCAGCTGTTGGTGTAAACGGCATATTTTTCAGGATGTAGCAGTATGTGGGCCCAGGCTCTGTTTATCCAGGATGACACCCTTCACATCCATTCATCAGCATCCCGCTAGACCTCCACTGACCTTGGGTCTGCCTGCGTGTGTGTGAGACAGAGAGAGATGAAGAAATCGAGAGACAGGTCTGTGAGAAGTGATGGAATGCAGTCAGCAGTATGTTGTTGGGTGGTATTCTAGTTTGTGTGTGCGTGGTTGATTGTGTGTATATGCATCTCAGCAGGACAGTGGCTCCAACTATCTGCCCACACACGCATGCACTCATAAAAAATAACATCCGGTTGCAGGATGCAGGCCAGAGAGCAGGATGGTGGTGAAAAGAAAACTATCTCTTCAGTGATGCATCTTTATCTGCTCATTTAGTTGAGCAAGAAGCAGCAGCACGAGAGCATCCATCACCTTGAGAGAGATGTGAACCCAGACCTGGTCAGTGTGATAGAGAGTCAAACAGCCAGACATTTGTTATTCTAACATCTTAATGATTTTGCCTTTTAAGCCACACAAGACTCTAGTCCCTCCAGGTGCTTAGGTGACAGATGGCTGGCCCGGGCGGGGGTTCGTCTCTCTGCAAGTTATAGATGGACACCTTGTCTGAGGCGTGCACACACACACAAGGAGAAAAAAGCAATTAGGGTCTGTACAGAGGGAAGGAAAAAAAAAGACTTGATGATGATGATGATCGAGTTTTACATTGCACACCTTGTGTCCTGAACATTTTCCTGCACAAAGGGACAAGTTGGGTTTTCCAAGGGCAAACATGAGGAAGATAAATTAGCCTGACTCCTATGAACCACAAGGAATCAGTTCATTTTAAGGATTTGTCTCTATGTGCACTTTACTGTACAAACTCTTTAGGTCACAGCAACACATGGTTTTAATGTATGGATGCATGTCAAGTACTTACAGGAGGCAATGATAACCCATCAGTCCATGAGAAAAATGTATTTCAGATAGATAACATGTCAGCACAGAGATCTGAGTTTAGTCACAAAGTGCCCTATCTGTGCTTTATCAGCAGCTGATGCATTTTGTTTACTCTGGCCCTCCCCCCAGGACAGTGCCCATGTTCACTATCAGTCGTTGCATCGATGCAAATGTGGTTTCTGTTTGTATTTTATTTTGAAGGGTAGGTGGCTGCAGTGTTGAAGCAGATGAAACTAATGTTTTCAAACTATGGCTGGATCAAAAGCATGTTTTTCTTTTCTTCATTAACTTCTCTATCAGCTGATTGGCATCAGACGCCATGACGACTGGTGAGAAGTGGTGAAGTTACTGGTCTGCACGGAGTCATCATCTGACATCATCAGCCAGCTCAGCTCGAGTCTGGATTGGTTTTCTGCACTTCCAACATCTCCTCTCTTGTAGCATCTTTAACATTTTGTCTTTAATACTTAGTTGTCATTTTTATTTGGTTGTAAATATCTTTACTTTTATTTCTGGTTTTACTCACATAATTTGTGTCCTTTGCTCTTAGCTTTGCAGATTAATGACACCATTTCCTCACTTCCTATTATTTTATGGGATTATTTTTATAGTTTTTATTTCTTGACAGTTATAGTTCTGTGTGTAAGAAAGTGTGTGTGATTGAATGGAGGTTTTGTTTTGTATTGCTGTTATTGTAGTACTTGAAAGGTGCTGTACAAATGAAGCCTGATGGATTGATTGTTAGAGCAGTTGTTAGGGTTTGTTGTTAAAATAATAATATAAAGAACATTCAACTATGGTGTTCCTGAAATGAGCTGAGCCTTTCCTGCTACACCTCACTGTACAGATGTTCGCTCACTAACCCCATGCTTTTGGGATGAAATGTAATGTCAGAGAAAATAACAATCTAAAGCCACCAATGACTTTTTCCTATATTAAACCCAAACCCTCGTGGACACCTGAAGGCAATGTTACAGTATAGGGCGATTTACTGCATATTATAATGCAAGACAAATGAACCAATCAAAAATGCACTTTGAGTGTTAAGTAGGTGCAGTAAGTTCTTTCTATGGGACAGGATGGAGCCATTTCTATTTTAGGGTTTCTATGACTGAATATAAGAACTGAATAACTGAATTGTTGACTCAAACCATACATGTATGCACATGCTTTTTAGTTTGAGAGCACAGAGTGGTGGCTCGAGTTCCATATGCATTGTCATGTCTGGGTCTGTCCAGCTAGACTGACTGACTTGTTACTAGCTTAGCATGCAAACATTTGAACAGCTTGTATTCAACCCAGATTTTGGGACACGAGGATCTAGCAACTCAGGAACACCTTCACATATATCACATATCAAAGAGGACATTGCTATACTTTCTGTTCAATAATTCCTCAGTCCATCTTTTGGGTGTCTCCAGAGCCTCAGCTTGAGCTTCATCATACTGACTCAATTCATCCTTGATTGACATCCAGAGCAAGCCCATGTTCCCAATAGCTGTGAACCATTTACTCAAGCAAGAGGAGATCATGCTGAATCTGATTTGTGATAGATGATGATTGGTGATTTTGGTTTCCAACAAAGTCTTCACGGAAGCTTCTGTGCTAAAGACCATGTGGCACCAGTAGGATCAGTCTTGTATGCTGATGATACACAGCTCTATGTCTTTGGCTGCATTTTGTATTATTCAAATTCCATTAGCAAACTTGTATATTGATGATAT
Organism: Caranx ignobilis; assembly: GCA_021432705.1. Classification (NCBI taxonomy): domain Eukaryota; kingdom Metazoa; phylum Chordata; class Actinopteri; order Carangiformes; family Carangidae; genus Caranx; species Caranx ignobilis. The sequence continues at coordinate 692,584 of JAFHLA010000151.1, read as the reverse complement.
TATTGTGGAGCTAGCCTGGAAAAACATGTTTTAAAAGGGCCTGATTACAGTTGCTTCAGCTCACCTCAACCTCTTTTTCAGTTCAGACCTTGATAAACCCAGGAATCTATTTTCACCTCAATGACATTGGTCTTTTCCTGGTCCAGAGGCATGAAAGCCCAAGATGATAATGCTCCATCCTGAGACGTTTTAGGAGCAGCAGTTTCCTCTGTGGTGCCCTCAGCAGGACTCCCTGTTCCATCGTGTGTGGATGACTCAAGAGAAGAGATATGACTGCTTCATATCTCTGCTCTTGAGTCATCCACGCACAATTCACACTCCAGTGAATCGTTTAAGCCTTCAGCTGTGACTCTGAGCTGTTGTTACTGATCCATATTGAATGTCTGAAGTCATCTCAGCTGGATGTCCTCCACTAGGGGCAGTATCTTTGGAGCTGAATCCTCTCCTTCTATAGACAGTTTTTTGGGACTGGTGAACATCTCAGCACATTTCTTGATCTTAAGTCTCTGAGATGTCTGTTGTGAGGTCCAGTTCACAAGACCTGATGGGGTGAACTGGGTCTGAGTGTTGTTTATGAAACAAAAGTGTGTCTAACCCACAACCTCCTGTTGTTTTATTCACTGGATTCCATGTCTAACAACGTCTGACTCCAGCTGTTGTTGCTATTGTTAGGCAAAGGGTTTGCCTATATGTATTTTTTTTTATCCAGCTGTGAATGTTTGACTGATAGTTTTGATTTGGACAAGAACAACACAGAGACTTGTGTTGATTTTGGTCCTCTGTCTGGAACCAGAGTCTAGATGCTCTGAGTCACTACACGAGTTTCCATATTTAAAAAAATCTGTTTTCTCAGGCTTATGTTGAGACAGTTTTTTTTTGGTTTTTTTTTGTTTTTTTTTTGCCTGATTGAGTGAACTATGTGTGCTTGTATGTGTGCATGTTGAGCTAGCATCGCATTTTACCAATAGTATTTCCTTACTTTATTTATGGATTTGTGTGGTGACTGTGAAACTGATTTGCTGGAGCTTTGTGTCTCTTTTTTCTTTGATGGTAGGTTTAAAGCACAGCCTCACACATATACACAAATCAGCCCAAGCATTTCCTTCAGCTTCCCTAAAATATCTTTGTAGCATAGTTAGTAGTCCTCAGAGAAACAAGCTCCAGGGTGATGCTCCTAGTTCCCATCAGAAAGTGGAAAACAAAATCCCATAAAAACGGAGAAAACTGAATCAGCTTTAGAATGTCAGCTGTTCTAAGTTTGCTTTGTCTAAGTGAATTACACATTTGGATTCCTAATGGACTGAGTTATTTCGATAATCAAAAGTTCCCTTGAAGAGGCTCTTTGATGTCTTCATCAGTGTGGTGCCTTATCAGAGCCTTATCAGACCTCTTTCTGACTGATGGTAAGTCCCAGCACAAACAAATTAAAAGACTTTCAATCTTGTAAATATTGACCTTGATCGTGAATTTTCTCTTAATCTTTGGTGTTTATCAGAAAAAAGTGTTAATTTTTAACTTTAAATATCTAACCAAACAAATACTGTGTAAAGAGTGGGAATGGAAAATTAAAATGTCACTTTGCAGAGATAAGTTGCTTGTGAAGAGCAATGGAATTGACTACTTTGAAGAATTTTCCACAGTCCCCTGGGTTTGTAATTTACACCAGTGCCGCCACCAGTTTTAGCTCTTTATGTTGTGTTTATGACCAAAGACAAATCAATTAGCCTGCAGGGTATTTACACCCCAAGGTCTCTCGGCTTCAGTAATGCTTAAACTCACAGCAGGAATGCATGATGGTTAACCCTCCCTGCCCTTCCCAGACACAACCCCAGCACACATGTTTCCTGGGCTCAGTTTTATATTCAATGAGTTTCCAGCCACTTTGTCCAATTAGAGAAGCTTTATTTTTTCTTTTTGCATTTTCTTTGGGGCTGGATTGAGGTTGGATTAGTAATGTCTGGTTTCATCCTTTGAACATATTCATCCACCACAATAACAGCCACCTACTTAACTTGACACACAAGACTTGACATGAAGGTAATGATTATTACATTTTCACAGTTGGTGCTACAGTGTGTGTTTGTTAAACTGAAGGTATATGTGAACCCTTCCTATTTTCTCTCTCTTACTTCAAGTGGACATGTTTAAAAAAAAACACAGATACAAGACAGATGGAGCAAAATGACATAGAGGTCACATTCTGCTTTAATCCCATTGGGCTTGTTTTAATATGGGCAGATATGAGCAGATGTTTTTTGTGCTATGTGGGTCTATTTGTGCATCACCATCATATTTAGTTTATTGATCCTGTTGCGACTGGCAGAAAATCAATGATCTGAAACGCTTAAAGGCTTATCAGTATTTGCACAGTCAAGCATGTTTTATTAAAGGACAGAAGCTTGTGTGTCTGAAAACAGACATGGAGGCAACTCAGAGCCTCAAAGTCAGACCTCAACACATCACTCAGTTAATGGTGAGCTAACTTTGGGCCGCCACCAGAAGACAGAGGTGTGATCACATGATCCTGCTCACACAGCTTGACATTTTTACACCAATACAGCGACTCAACCCTCAGCAACTCTGAGGCCCATTCATCACATTTGTTTCCACACATATGCTAAGTTAGGGTAAACAGCTCCTAATGCTAAAGCTAAAGCTCACTGACAGACAGAAGTCTGCTTCTGTTGCAATTGGTGCACATTTTGTGTTTATGGATACAGTAACATTTCTTCCAGGTTGTGCATAAACATTATATTCTGTTTCAATATTTGTTTGGATTGAAAGTGAATTAGCATCATTTCCCAAAACACACTGCTAGTGTACTGCTGAATCCAACAGATGGTGGTTCAGTGAGGGCAATTACTGTGCTGACCATGGGAGCACATGTAAATACTCAACTGCAAATTCAGAACAACTCAACAGTCGGACAGCACATTCACACGTTATAACAGAAGCGTTTCCCAGGGACACAACCTGGAAGGAGGAGGTGATGAAGTGCAGTAGCATGCATGTATGCTACATGGTGTAGGTTCAGCTGGGTAAGTCACCAGGGCACTCCCAGTTGAAGTTATTCTTTACTTCAATTCCAAAGGGAGAGATAAAGACAATGGGGAAGTGTCCTGAGGTTGGATTTGGGCCCAGTCTGCTGCAGCTAGAGCAGCACCGTCATGGTGAAAGTTCCACTGTGTTGTAGGTATAGTTGTACAGCAGTTTGTGTATTTGCATGTTGCATTGCATCCCAGGTGTACAGATGTGTTGTCTTGTGGTTTGCATGCACTTACACGCAACTGTTCAACCTGTCATTTTGATCATGATGTTATGTTAATTGAATATTATTAATTTTGAATAGTGAGTGATGTCATGTCAGTACCCTTCATATCATTCTGATTGTGTGTGTCTGGATATGATATGATGAGTATTTCTTAAGAGTTTGGAGTAGGTCTTCCCTTGTTTTTACATGTCGATATAAGGAGGTAATAGGTTGTACCTGAAGGCAGTGATGGCACAGACTACAGGGAAGTGGATTTTTATTTTGATTAACACTTGTTCGAGGTCAGAGAAGCATGAAAGATCTGAACTAGATAAGATCGTGTTTTCTTTCAAGCCTGAACATTCACAGTTTCACATTCTTGTCTTCTTCTTTTCTTTTCTTTCTGTCTGCACTGTACATGTCTGATTTCACCACGATCAAGTCTCTTCAGGAGAACAATCCTCTTGTTGTTCTGTGCAGACAGGGCGTTTTGGAAGTGAACACAGACAGTCAAGTCTCAGGCCATCAAATCAAAAGCTTATAACTCAGACCTCACTGTGACATCACTCTAAAACAGGCTAAACTGACAGAGGCAGTTACCTCCAATAAATCCTGCTGCCCAGCACTTTGTACTAGGACAAAAAAATATATATGGTGTAGATGATGATGAGGACCAGAGCCTGTCAGAAACAGAGACAGGGGGAGAAAACCTCCAACTCCCTGGCTCAACTTTTTAATGACACCTAATGTACACAGATGGCCCGTCCGATGAGCTTCCTGGCAGCGCTGAGGTGAGAGGTTTTCTCCTCTCATGGTGTGAAAGCGATAGTGAAAGCTAATGCTGAGCTGACTCACAGGCTGCACATACATCACAGTGCTGCAGAGCTACAGTATTAGAGGGCATGACCCCGATGAGGGCAGGAATGTGTTGGTTCTCATTTTGGCACACATGTTCATGGGTCACAGCAGACAAACTGGCTGCATGAGATGCTCAGCAGTTGCAAGTGGTTATTTAGAGATTTTGCCTTTTACCTGTTTTTTTTTTTTTTCATTGTGCCCCAGCACACAGCAGATACAGAGAAAAAACATGCCATAAAAGCAACATCACATAAAACTCGCTCCTTCCAAAATAATAATAATAATAAAAAATAAATAAAACAAACAACAAAAAGTATGGTTTCCAAAATGTGAGTGTGGTGTTCACAACACCATGTGCATGGGGCCTGTTTCATGGCTGACACCAGAGACTGCTTACCTGTGACATCACAGTGACATTTGCTAAGAGGTGCCTGAGTTTTTTTCTGTTTATACATAGTTTGTGCAGGTTTTCAGTTGTTTCACTGCTTGTGTTGACAATTGCAGTGTGTGTGTGTGTGTGTGTGTGTGTGTGTGTGTGTGCGCGAAGTCAGGACATGCCATCTAACACCTCTCTGGGACATGCACATTATCCATCAATCATATATGGGAAATGAAATGTCTCTGCCTCTGGTTTAATTTGACACAGTAAGCACACACACACACACACACACACACACACACACTTGTCCTGAGATTCATCATGGTACATTGCTATCTCCTCTCTCATGGTGCTGTCTTTGTGTCAGGGCCTGTATCCCTCTTTTCCCTCTCTCCATTCTTCATCACCTTCTTCTGTCCCCGCCTCTTCTCTCTCTTTATCCTTCTTTCTTATCTCTCTTTCCACTTCTTCTTTTCCACTCTCCCACTCTTGCCACATCTTTCTTCTCCATCTGTTCTCCCCCTCTCAGTGTCTCCCTTTTGTCATTTCTGTTCTTACTTTACTTGTCTTTCTTTATCTGTTTCTCTGATCCTCACCTCTAACCTCCCTTCTTCTCACTTTATTTTTTTACTCCCCTCTCCTCTCCTCCTTTCCTCCTCTTTCTCTTCCTTTTCTCCTCCTCTCCTCTCCTCTCCTCTCCCCTTCTCTCCTTTTTTGTCCTGTCCAGTCTAGTAAAAATGAGCTGTCAAAACCACAGATGATTGATGGATCGAGGTGGACTGGACACTTCCTACTCTTTAGCTGTCACTTAGACAGTGTAGACTCTGTGTGTGTGTGTGTGTGTGTGTGTGTGTGTCAGCATGCTGATGGCTAATAGCACTGACACAGCAGTCTTAAGTATGAGAGAATATTGCTTCAGCAACAGCTGATGATTAGATTGCCTCGTCTCAATCAAAAAGCGGATGTTGTCCTCAGCAGCTGAGGAAATGATTCTGCCTTGTGTATCTCAGAGAGAAACTCTTTAGAACGAGAGCATAAAAGACAGCCAATAATTAATTGAGGAAGTGGAGATAGAGAGTGGCAGGGGATTACAACCAAATGTCACTGACAATTAATTTTCTATTGCACAAAGGCAGAAAATGAAGAGAGGCATAATCTGTTCAAGTCAATCAGATCCTAAATCCCTGTGACAAGCACGATCTATGATTAAGTGGCTGCTTTGACGCCGAGGTACTTTAATTAATCTATTTTACCTTGTCATCAGTTTTGCTTCCTGCGAGTCGTTAAGAGGGTACCTTTAATAGAATAACGAGCCACCGTTTAGGAAATCCATCACCATAAACGTCAGTCACATCCGAGGGAAAGCGTAGAGTGAAGTTGTCTCTATCTAATTCAACTGCTCAAGCTGGAGAAACAACATTTTTTACCACTTATCACTTTGAAACAGCGTTTCATCTCCACTTCCATAAAAGATGTATCTGGAGTCTCAAGAGAATGTCATTCTCCTTCAAAACTATTAACTCACAGGTAAGTTATGTGCTACTTGTTAGAAGGAGGTTTGTCCCAGATAAGTCATCACACACACACACACACACACACACACACCCCACACACACACGCATACACACAGTGAGAAACCTTCCTGCCTTAGCTGCATCAGTCAGCCATTGTGCCTGTGTGACATCATGATTGTACAGAGGATGTAAACTACAGGGGCCCACAAGCTGCAATGTATTTTAAAAGCAGATTGACCAAACACTCACTTATAAACACTCGCACATATTTAACACTTCCGTGTCTAAATGCGCAGAACGCTCTTTCACTCACAGAGCACAAGGGAGCAATTTGACAACACTTCCTGAACGCCCATCTGGAGACATGTAAACAGTAAAACAGTGGCACAGAAACAAGAGGGATCCTTCCCCCCACACTCTGGGCTCAGCTCTATTTACCCTGCTTATCTCCCTCCCGGAAGATAAGCAGCCAGTCCCGGAGCAGCACTGTTAATTCAAATGGGGCAAAAAATAATACAGCTCCAGCCACAAAACCCAGACGTTGAAGTCATTTGTGTGTCCACTGGGTGTTTCTAATGGCTTCACAATCCTAAACCACATGCTTGACTTTTTTTCTTTTTATCCAAAGTCAGACTTTTTTTTTTTTTTGCAGACACTAGAGTGTTCCCATGGTATCATTAGCATCAGCTCCTTTGATGAATTAGCAAGATGGCTAGTTAGTTAGCTAATGATGCAAATATACTCACTGAATGTAACAAGGTTACTCTTGTGTAGCAGAGACCAGAGTCAAGTAAGGCATTTGTCACAGTGTGAGAATTCACCTCAGAAGAAGAACCAATGCAGCCCACATGACTGTAGCCACATACCCAGAACCCACATGGACCTGGGACCGTCAGTGTCATGTGTCCATTGAGTCTGAGAACACTTTAACTTCAATGAAAGGAAGCATTCTATGTGTCCACTTTCTGATCTTCCACTCTTTTGCTTGATTAATATTCAAGAAATATTGTGGAACTTAATAAGTTTTAATATTATTGGTATGAAGCCACACAGAGTCAGCAGTGAGACTGGCTCGAGGGTATAGGTTTGGTTTCAGACAGAGAGCATTATGCATATTCTTGCATTTGGATCATTTTACCTGCAAACTGACTATTTGATTGACTATTATTATTCCAGATGCTTAGTACTGTATATAGTTAACAAAACAAAGGTTATCAATGTACCACACTGTCACAGAGGGGATTTACAGCAGGACCATTAATGCAAACAGACACCCTGAACCAGGTAAGGTAGGACGAATAAATAATTTATAAACTTTCAAAATAATACAAAGGAACTCAAAGAAGAACATGAGAGCAGGCAGGAACACAGAGGATGAAGGCAGACAAACCAGCACAGGACAGCGGGAAAACACATGAGACAACAAGACCATGGTATGGCAATCAAACACAGGGGAGAGACATGATGTAATCACAGGGGAGAGCACAGGAAGACAAGACACTTAGAATCACAATAAAACAGGACAAAGAGGAAACAAGAAAACAAGAGACAAACCACAACACACTGTGAGTGGCTGAACATACTACCACAACCACTGAGGGTTAGCTGGATTTTCTACTCCGGTTCATACTGCCATGGTCTGGCCTCACTTCCTGTTTTATTTTGAAGTCTGTGTACTTCCCCTGTTTTCCTGTCAAGTTTCCCGCCTGTTTGATTACCTAATGTGTCTCACCTGTGCTGATTTTCCCACTGTGCCTTATTTCTCCTCATCTATTTAAAATCAGTGTTCTCCCTTCATCTTTGTCGAATCGTTGGCATTTGTTCCCCAATTTCCATGCCTGTGCTCCTCCTGAGTGTTTCCCATGGTTCCTTCATAGTCTCTTGTGTTGAACTTTGTTATTTTCTGTTGCACTTTGTCTTTGTCTTTTTGCCTGTCTGGGACTTAGGCCTGTTGACCCTTTTTGTTGATACCTTTTCTTTTCTTTTGGAACTTTTTTGTTCACCGAGTTAAATAAATCCTTTTGTTCCACCACACTTCTTTTGGTCTGTCTGCATCTGGGTCCAGCCCCCAGTTAAACTGAGTAATGCACACTGATTATCTCCTGCTGATGCTGCTGCTTTACATTAGAATCTCCTCACCTGTGAGCAAGTATCTGGCCTTGAAGCAGCTATAAGAAATGCATTGTGTGTTTTACCATGTAACCATTAATGTAATCAAACGGAGTCAGCAGCAAGACACACTCTGTTATATTTCAAACTGGTCAATAACAGTAGGAGGTTCAAACAGTAGACAAAGAAGAGAAAGCTTCACTGTGCCATTAAGGTAAACAGCACTTTTTACATTGTGTGAGCACCACAGTGACAGCAGTTGCTCTTCAGTGGTCATGGCTCCTCTTCAGGTCAGAGCCCTATGATGCAACTACAAAAGCTCAAACACCAGACACATCATAAGTAAGCAGAGGAGGACAGCCCATCAGGATAGACAAGACATTTCCCGGTGGCCTGAGTGTCACTTGCACCATGCACTGAACAGTGAACCTAATGACCGAGAATATAACAAATGGCAGCGAGCTGACAGCCGTCTTGCATCACGTCACCTGTGTACGAGGCTACTTCATTGTTGACATGTGGTGGCCTGGGATAGAGCTGAGTTCCCACGCTGAATCATTGTATGAGTCCACCCATCCAGAACAGCAACAATTTTATCACAGTCATTCAAGCTGCTACTTGACTTCTCCACCTTGACCATGGACTGGATGCCAGTGTTTGTTGCACGTAATGATGCTGTAATGTGTGTTTTTTTCCAACAGTAAGTCTCAGCCAGGATCCTGCTGAAACAATCTGTGGAACTGATCATTTCTCCAGTCTAAACATTACAGTCAAAATACTTCATAATGAACTGTGCACCAGCAGTCATTTTTTTGCCTCTAAGGCTTATTTCTAGCCGGGCTTATCAGGTGATTATTGATGCATGGTTAAATCTCATTATTGGCCTCTGGCTGCCATCTGACAGTCTACTAAGACAACATCTAATTAAATTTACCCTCTTCAAAGTCATGGATATACAGTCATTTATAACAGTGGAGTTCACTATAATTAACTAACCAAGCAAACAATCAAAACAATCTGAGTTTCAATACTGTCGAGTGGATGATGTTTCTTTTCTTTTTTTTTTTTTTTGACATAACTCTGTGTTGTTTCTTTCTTCTCAGTATCTGCGTTTACATGCAGTGTTTTCCTCAATCTGATTGAAAACAATCAGATTAAATGAATCTTATTCGATCTGTATACATGAACACTAAAGCGATCCACATACAATCCGTGTATACATGACCCCAGCTGAAGCTGATTATATAGTTTCATTGACATGCACAGATGGTCTCACTCCCACTACCTGCAAAGATGCAAGAGAAGAAGAGGTGCACTTCTGTGTTTACACTTAGAGCAATGGATCCACGTCGTGTTTTGTTGGGGACATTTATTTGTGGCTCTCAGTTTCAGCAGTTAGTTATCATCAAGAGATATAGTTCATCTCAGTGACTGTCCAGTTTTTTTGTTTATTTGTTTCTTATGACCAGCTTTGACATTCCTACTTCCTGTTTCCTGTTTCCCGCGGGGCGCAATGCCTTTATTTAATAGGACAGTGAAAAGAGGCAGGAAAGCAGGGAGAGTAACTGGTGGAAGGACATGCAGCAAAGGAGGTCAGCAGTTGAACAGGTGATCACTGCTTCAGGCTATGCCAACAACCACTTGACTCCTTTCACATCTTCTTTCAAAAGGAGTGTATACTGAAATAGTATGTATCATGAATTCATAGTAAACTGGGTGCAATCTCAAGTTTTTTCAGCCCCACTCTCAAATGGAAAATTCAATTATTGTTGGACAAAAGAATCCAATTCATATCAGTGGTGTGCAGTTTGAGTGTGTGGCCTAAACTGACAATATTGTGGTCCTGTGTGTGGCAGATCTGTCTGAGAAATTCAGAAGAATTTTCTAGAATTTTTCTAGACAAAGACTGGTTCATCCAGGACAAAACACCCAGGCACTAGTGGAACAATGTTGTGTTTGCTGTGCAGTGAGAAGTGCTCACACCAAACAACCAACAAGAGCCAGCTCAACAGGACGGGATGTAAAGGAGAGGGGACACTATTTTAGGGATGTTCATGTCCACATTTTGGACAGAAAAGATATATGGCTGGAGAGAGGAGTGAAGGAGGCCATCTAGAACATCTATCTTTGAACATGGGGAGTGGTTTACAACACCAATTATCAGCGACCGATGATGCAGACTTGAGAGCCCCATATGGTTTAACCCCATTTCACACCTTGGAACATGTGATCCAGGGCAGGGTGGGACGTAGTCCTGTTTCCACTTAAGAAGTAAAGGAGGCAGGAACTTTACAAGAACGTCCTCTCACTCAGCAGTGTAGATGCTTTCTTCTTATGCTCCTCTTCTGCTGGGTTTTAAAATGCCACTTATTTTGGGGCTTTCTCTTGGCATTACATCCCGCTCTGAGTTTATCCAATCAAACCTTAAGTCCCATCTGGGACTTTCTCGGGACCAGTTGGAATACCTACCCTAAGACAGGGATTCGTTTAGTCCCCGTATAAGTTCCAGGAGATGGTTCCTGCTCTGGGGACACACAACAATGGCCCCAGCTCCTTAAAATCATCCCAAAGTTTCTGCAGTGGAAACACAGCTCCTGACTCACCGATGGGTCACACCCTGGCCCAGGTGACTCTAAAGTATCAATCCACCAGCTTAAACACCAGGGACTCCCACCTCACTTTTTAGAACTCAAGAAGCCTTTCTGTAGAGAGGCAGAATGCTCTCAAGTTCTGAGAAAGAGGTCCAGCTGCCTTCAACTTTAGTACTTAACAACAAATTTGCATGCAATCATGAAACTCAGGCATCAGAGTCAGTACTGTCTGTGTTGTATTTGGCCCATGATTTCATATTTTTTTGTGTTTCCACATTTTACCCAACCATTTTCACCATCATTTTCTGTAATAGCAAATACAACTGACTCTGTCATATGGTTCCATTCTAACCACTCAGCCAGTCATCTCATACTGGCAGAGATCCATGAGTGTAAAAGTGCACCTTGTTCACCGTGTTAAACCTATTAGATGATGTCCAATGTTGTGGTGTATCATAGAAATCCTGATTAGCTTGGGAAAACATTAGCCTATGGGTAAATCCAGCTTCTAATGCAGTGGCTGCTCACTACTTAATAGCAGTAACACAAATAAAATGCTGGGTTACGAAAACAACCTAATTACAGTGTCACCATGCTGCTGGGTCAGAACGCATGCTGAGTTGTTTCAATCCCACAAATCACAGTGCTGTATTTACAGCTATATTTATATAACCTTCATTTCAAATTGTAGCACATTTTCGATATTATGCTACATTCTGGTTCTTTCAGACCTAATATCATGGGCACATGAACACCATGGGACACAGCACAAGGCAGAAAGAGATGTGTGAGTTCATTAATATACACAAAATATATGACATAAACCACAGTCATCACCAACATGCATCTGTATCTGATACTATAGTACTATATATGACTTGAATAATCATGCCAAAGATAGAAATACATCATAACAACTAAAACTGTGCTTGAGTACCTAGTCAATATTCACCCGCTGTCTTTGCTCCAGCTAGTTTCTAACTGTGTCTTGTCTGCTACAGGATAATACCTACCTTGCCCTGTAACCTGCAGCATTTATAATATATTAGTACTATAACATATTTAAAATGTTGTTGAGAGAAGTAGCTGAATAACATCAAAACTACTCTAATTCATCATGTAGGAAAGGTTTACATTTTGAAAACAAAACAACAAATCTCAGTCAGGAAAGGGACCTTGCACTTTGCACTTTGTTTTTCTTATAATCATATATTCTATTTAACTGGAAATAGGCAAATAAGCCAGGTCTAGTTAATGAAACAATCATACAGGTTTTTGTTATGACCACAAGTTGTAACATCTAGCAATATCCATGAGTCTTGGCTGCTATCGTCATGAAGAAGATGGCAGTCATGAATCAGAGTGGCAGCAAATTGAAAATGCTTTGTTGGAGCAGGCTCATGTCGCAGGACTTGTGATTGGATGTTTCATTGCTGAAATTCTTGTTGAGTCATAGTTAATGCTGATCTCAGGCTGTTCTGATTCTGGCTGCAAGTCACTTGGCTTTATCTGAGTGGTGAGTGTGTTCAGATTTGCAAAGATTTATACTCTGCAGAGTTCTCAGGTGTCCACGGTGAACACGGGTCAGCAAACACAGTATTTCAATGCATTGGCTGTTTAGATTAGATTGTTCTGTAAGTGATTTATGTGTTGATGTTGTTTGAGTTCAGACTCCTCATTTCTTAATTGCTCAGAGCTGCAGTTTTGCTCACAGACTCTTTGTTCTTACCTGTTGAAATTTCAGCTATTATTCTTTCTCTATATCCCTGTGAAATTTCACAGTTTTTCATCTCTGGTTATAGGCTTTGTTCCTATCACTTCCATGGATTCTGTCCTCCTGTTGACTGATTTGTTTATTTATTTTTCTTAATGCAGCACATCACAGCATTTAAAAAGATGTAATTATTATTTACACATGAAACTGTTAATTGGGAAAAAAATACAATTTGGCAATGAAGTTGTATTATTGTTTACATGTCATTATATAAAAACAACACAGATACAGAAAGAATTCTTGAAATGCAGGAGCAATACATTAATACAGAAATATAAACATGAATGAATATAGAAATGCTGAAATGCTTTAATTTCCAACTTTTCATGGTGTGTGTTTTTCTGTACTTCTCCTGTCTTTCAGTTCTGCATATTTGTGTGTGTTTCCTGTTGTTTCCAACCTGTAGGCATGTCATATGTCTCACCTGTGTGCTTCAAACACCTGCGTCTCATTTCTCCCTTTCTCTGTGTTCCCCCTCTCTCTTAGTCAGTGGATCTGTGTTAGTTTGTATCTACTTCCTTTCCACTGTCCATGTGTTCCTCTGATTACCCCCCTGGTTCTTCTTTGTTGTTTTTTCAGACTTTTCCTTGTCACCCTTGTTTGACTGGCTGAATTTTAACCCTGGATGCTGCTGCTTTTAACTTTGCTGTGTTGCCCAGTTCTATTTTTATCACTTTAAGTAAAATGGATAGTTTTTGTTTGTTTGTTTGTTTTCTCAGTGAACTGAACTATCCATCTAATGACTTAGGTCTTGCCCGCATGAAAACGGAGCTTCACCCAAAACAATCTTTTTCTGGTTCATCTTGAAAAAAATCTCCATAAAGACGTCACCATTTCCAGAAATATCTGCATCTACATGGATCCACCGAAAACGACTGAAAACGCTGTAGTTCATACTCCAGGCCTGTGGGAGCGTGTGTGGCGCTGTAACGCTGCCACTCATACACACCAAAAACAGAGAAAAGACGGAAAGCTCCCCCCGCTGTATTCAAACTCCACACAGTGTAAGTCGATAAAGTGTTGACTGGGAGTGGTGTCCGAGTAAATATGATGATCTGTGATGATTTAACAGGAGCGATTCAGCTGCAGTGTCTGAGGGAAACGACACTAGTTGGTCGTCGTTGTTACATTATGTCCATAGACTGTATCCGTCTAGCAGTATGACTCAGGTTACAGGTTAGAGCGGTGGGGGGTATGACATCGTCGTTTCAGGAAATATCCGTTTTGAGGGGCGTCTCCAGATTTTCCCACTCTGGGACCCGTTTCCAAAAAATACTGGTCCCCCCCAAAAAGCCGTCTTCATGTGGACGCAACGCCGGAACGACAAAAACTGGATGGGGCCTTAAGTGGTGCTTCTCCTTGTGTTCCAGGCTACTCCACAACTGTTATTATGTCTCTACTTGTTTATTTTACTTTTTTTTTTTTTTTTTACTTGTTTAACTTACACTTGACTTTTATCCTTCACAGTCACAAACCATCAGCTCTTTTCATTTTGTTCATCCATTTTGCCATTTGATCAGCACTCCATTCCACACTTGCCTCTTCCAGCAGATGTGGAGTGCAGCAGTGACCTTCTCCATAGGTGCTCGTGTTGACTAATGAATGCAAATAATGCCATGTGTCAGCTTATTAGCAAAAAGCCATTTAGACACAAGCGCATCACTGCCGTGCAAACACAGTCACTCTCTTCACTGTTTGTCCAAGTCCTGTGTACCTAATGAAGGAGAGCTCGAATAAACACGTTGGCTCTAATCTCTCTACCCTTCGCTAACTCATTATATGCAAGATTGTTGTCCTTTAGTTAAGGTAAACATTGTTAAACTGCAGATTAGCCACTGATGCCTTGACCCTGTTTTCTCCTTCTATGCACGTCTTCTCACTGGGGCGCCCCCCTCAAGTCAGACCGGAGAAACCCAGGCCCACGAACCACAGTCAACTTCATCCAAATGTCAGAGAGTCGTCAGGAATGTTCACATATTAATTCCTTCTGCTATGTTAAATCAAAGTCAAACCACAACAAGAATAAAAAAATGACCTTGAAGAAATGCAAAACAACTTAGTCACATATTCAGAAAGTAGCTCAAAACAAAAAGGCACAACACTGCAGACTCAAAATGACAAAGAGATAAGGAGACAGAAAGGGCTCTGATATGGCTGGGACACAAACAACAGCTACTTACTGATATGAATTTGTATTGGAATATATTTTGTGTCTTTGGCAACCATGTATTACAGTAATAAAACAGAGCACCTATCAAGTTCATTATCACCACTGAGAAGACTGGAGAGAGACACCTGGGCTGTGAATGGCATCCCCACCCCAGAGCACCTTGATACCTTTATCCATCACGCATCCTCCTTCCACTGGGCCATAAATGTGTCTCATGTGGCTGCACATGGCACCACATCCACAGCCGTTCCCTATACATATGGTGGAGATATGCTAAACAAAGCCTATTGTCCTTCCAGGAAACACACACGAGGGTTGAAGTGAGGTCTGTGGTTGGTGAAATATTACAGGAATATCAGAGAAAGCAGCCACCCTATGCTGTTTACAGTCAAGGACACTGGTACATTATATGGCTGTAACGACATGATATTAAGTTACCACCTTTTAAATGAGGTTTAAACAGCGGCCACAGTGAGTTCAAGGTGGTAAAGGTCGTTGTTTCCTGCAGCACTTAACACAAACCTTAATCTGATAATGGATGAAAAATATTAGGAAAGTATTCTGAGTGCTAATGAAGAAATTAGCCTCTGGGTAAATATTAATTTGTTGTTGGTCAACTGTTAATGAACATTTGACTGCGGGGAATTCTGTTTTCATGGCAAATGACATTGAAGGCAAATCAGAAGTGTAAAGGGCCTCCTCAGGACGGCAATTAGTGTCTAATTCAGCATGAAAAGCCCCGACTGTTGTGTGTCCAGTCTCAGCTTGTGACAGTCATTTAAACACTCCGCCTGTAATGCTCTCGTCTTTTCAAGCCTCAGGGAAAGTTGAGTTTGTCATTTCTCCCACCTCAGTTTCTCTGTCTTCATCTTTCCAGCCCTACGTCAAGACCTCAGAGCTCTACAGGGCCCAGGCACAAAATGACGAATGGATGGCCTTAGCTCATTTTACCTATTCCTTAGCCACTTTAGATATCACCCTCATTCCTCTCACTGTTTCTTTATCTTTTTTTTTTTTTTTTTTACAACACACAATATCATCCTCATCAAGGTCAGTCATTTATTCATGTTGATATAAAAGTAGCATTAGCGTTTTCTACTGAGACTTTGTGGGTGATTTCAAAGATGAGAGTTAAAGATGCTGTAGCACTGGTGATTTGTAACCCAATTTATGCCAACAGTTTCCACTAGGAGTAATAGAGGATATTATATGTAACTGACAGTTTTATTGCAGTTTATAACACAAAAATGTCACAGTTACAGTGACTGGAAAAATAATACCAAATAAAAATAGAGGCCTCTTCCTTTCAAAATAAAATACAAGAAAGAGAAAAAAAAAAGTTTATAATCCCAGCCCTCTGTTCAGTTTGTGTTCTGTCTTGTCAGTGTTCCTTGTGTATCTTGTGTTGTAGTTTGTCGTGTCTCTAATCTGCACCACTCGGGTAGGATAACATGAGTGTGTGTTTATTTCCTTAACTGTGAAATCCTGTGTATTCCAAGGTGAATCCACTGAGGAAACCCTGCAGCAGCAGATTTCACTCACTTGGATCAAGGGTCACAAAAAAACAGTCTGCACATATTGTGCAGAACAAATGAAGTTACTTAATCACTTGCTAAACACATGAAATCATCAAAAATAAATTCACTGATGTTCAGTCTCACCAATAGTTAAATGCTTGAATATAGATAATCTCCGCATCATGTTTTGCAGCAGGGTTCAGGGTGAACAAATCACACAGTAAATTCCATTAAATGGAAGGTGCCTTGAAACGGTAAGCAGAGGGCAACAGCTCAAACTCCCTCTGTAGGGCGGACGGTCCACACAGAACAGTGTGGTGTTAGGGACCTGCCTGTCATAAGTGACTGAGGTGGGCCTTCTATTCTCTGAGATTTTGGTGGCTGTGTTAATAAGACTGCCAAGCCTGTTCTTGTCAGACAGATTAGGTTAGTAGGTTCAACAAAGCCTCTTTAAAAGAGAGTCATCACCTCAGCAGAAACATTAGTCAATTTGTCTTCAAATGAAATAAAGCAGAGTGAGAGTGGCCTACTTGCATGACTGTTTCTTTTCTTTTTTTTTTTTTTTTTTTTACTATATTAATGGTCATAGCTTGGTTTGGTCTGGGAAGAGATTGTTCTCTCTCTCTCTCTATGTCATTTCTTGGGAAAAGAAATTAAGTCGGACTTTTTCCTTTACCTTGAGATTGCTACTGATAATGAGCATTAATAATACAAAGTTGGCAGTGTGGACAAACACATACATGTGAGCTACACTATTACAGTGAGAAGTAAACAGTGTGGCCCCCACTCATTCCTGCCTAGCTATAGGTTATTGCTGGTCAATTTGCCCGTTCTTGACACTGGACAGAAAGAACAATGCTCCCTACAGTCTGTCTGCCATGTATGTCATGCTGTATTCTGATTGGTCAGTCACTGCACAGGTCTGTTATTTCTGTATAACTGACTATTGCTATGGATGGCGATGACAGTTGTTACCTCTCCATTTGGCTACTGCTTCAGGAAAAATAAGGAGGAGAGAGGAGAGATTGAAACCCTTCATTCATGACTAATAGCTGAAGATTCCTCAGAGAATTTCCTGTCCTCAAATTCAGGCAGCAGTAGCGCATCACTCTTGTAAAGCGGTGTATGGTGATTACAATAACTTCTGATTATAAACATTTTGCTCACAGTTTTGTCACATCCAGGGCCACATCATGAGAAAAACACAGACATGAGTTTTAACAACAGCAAGACGTCACATTCCCCCGTCTCATATCACTATAAACAGAACGCCCAGTTTAAAGAGGAACTATGAAAGCTTGGTCACTTTTCCTCTGTTTTGCTAACCCTCCTCCTGACCATATGCATTTGTTTTCAACGAAGCCAGCGAGAAAGCAATCCATGAAGACATTACGATGTGTATATTTGTGTAATCTAAACCCTTGGTTCCCAACCTGGGATCCGGGCCCCCCTCAGGGGGGCGTCAGAGATTTCAGGGGGTCCACAGAGCTTTGTCTGTTCTGAGGTCAAAAGTGTGTTTGTGCATATTAACATTAAAAAATCCAATAACACGTCCAATTGGATAATCAAAATGATGTCTAAACAAAGAGGATAGGATCAAAAACCTACAACTGTTTATTTTTGTGAGTAAAAGTGTGTATGTGTACAGGCAGGGGTTGTGGATGGGGGGGCCTGGCTTGTCTTCGACACAAGCAGGAGGGGTTTCAAGGAAAAAAGGTTGGGAACCACTGGTCTAAACTGTCATAAACACGAGATGACATTTTACTAAGCATGTTTGTGTCATGTTGCTGCCGAGACGAGATCTTACAAGGCTGTTTTTCGGCCAAGAGACGCTAGGTGGAAGGCAGAGAGCCTCCATTCTCCCTGTAACAACTTACAAGTCCTGGTGCTAGCTGGTGCTATGTGTGCAGATTTTGGCTTGTTCAACCACTTTTTTTTTTTTTTTTTTTTAGAGGCAAGGGTAGGGTAGATTTTTACCCAAATTTGGTCTCAAATTACATCTTTCACTAGTCAGTAGCTGTGTCGAGGTTCTATCCATCCTGTTGGGATTTATTTCTCTATAACAACCTGCTCACTCTACATTATCCCTTACATATATAGCTCAGACCATACTCTGCTCTCAATGGGGCGAAACTGAATGCCAGCAGAGCTGGGGTCAGCAGACCAACCTCTTAACAGAATGTAAGAGTAAACAACTAAAACTTGTGACAAATGAGTCAAAGTGTACCAGTATTGATTTGCTCATGAACTAATGGAGTGAACCTTTCATTTGTGTAAAGTGGCTCCTACAAATTCAGCAACAGAGTGAATGTAATCCTCAAACCCACCTCCTCTGTGTCCATACGAAACACTCACTGGTGTGGTGATTGCATCCTTCCACATACTCTGAATTATAAGCACATTCACACACAAATAACACTGACAGATATATCCACACAGGCACACACTCACCACACACCAGCTCTGCATTATTCACACCCTTGGCTGATGTCCTTGTCCTGGATCGACCTCCAGTTGCATTTCCGGTCTCACGAGCTGCGATGGATAACATGGAAATCTGCTTCCGCTGCTGCTGCAGAATACAAACCAGAAAAGACACCGTCCTGTCCTCTTCACATGTCATGCATAAACTGACAGGCAGACAAATTGCATCCCCAATTACCACACCAACAGCACTGTATCAAGTTGACTCTCTTTAATGTTAAGTGGCAGTAGGTCAAAACAGACAAAGAAAAAGTGCACAATCAATAAAACTGCTACTATGATGAAGGCGAGTGCAAAGCAGTCAAAACCAGAAGTAATACAATATAATTTAAACAATAAATCTAATCACAAAATGTACCACAAGATAAGCTGCTGAAAGCATTATGCAGCTAAATACAAGTTATTATTTATTATTATACTAGTTATTTATAACCATAGACATCTCTGATTTGTGAAAATATACTAAAACATAAATAAATGAAGAACTCAAGATTTATTTTAAGACACAGAGCTTTCCCCTGGCTCTGACATGGAGGACTGCCCAGTCGCTCACTGGTGATGTCATCAGCTAAAGGCAAATAACATGCGCTAAACGACAAACAAAATAACTGACTACGAAGCGCTGTCCCTGCTTGGTCTTGCTTGATACCAGAGATACTTTCACAGATCAGCTATGGGAAGGAAGTCACTCTCCCCTGGCAGCTCAGAGGCAACAGGACCACTTCAGTGCCAGGCCTGAGGAGCAGTTTTTTTTTCCATCCCATGTTTTGATCTTCACATCAGCCTTGCAGGGAAATACTTGAGTTATGACTCAACTAAAGGTCACTTATTTCTGTTGAATTGCAATCTATCATCAGCACCATAGATGCCAGTGTGACATTGGGTGTCTATTTGTTGTTTTTTTTCCTCAGGAATTCAGGGTACACAAAAAGTTGTTTGTGCCATCTGTTTCAGAGGACACCAACAAGGTTTTACACTTGCCACCACTGTTGCTGTGAAGCAGTGTAGCAGAAGTAAGAAAGATTGGCATCTGTAGAAAGGAGCACTAGAGTTCTGTTGTTCACAATGGCCTTTACCTTAGCCATAAAGATGGTGAGCACCTCATGAGTGAGCCAAAAGGACCCTGACTGGAGAAGCACTTAGTCTAGGATTTTGCAAGTGATTCCAGTTATCCTCTCATTTGCTCCTCCCATATGAGAAGAAGATGGTACGAAGTTCAAATACACCAACATCAACATACGTGGCAGCATGAAAAAACAAAATAAATAAATAAATAAAATCACAGCTACACATAAAAAAAAAAAAACTGTCTGTCTCCCCAATGTAATTAGAAATGATCTGTCTATTTAATATAAACAATAATGAGATAGAAAGGAGTTCGGACCTATACAGGAGGCCAGGTGAGGTCACTCCATTTATATGTGAAAGCAGTTGCTGTGAGCTGAGCAGCAACAAACAGCTGCTGAACAACAGAATATGGAAAGAAAAAAAATGACGAAAAAAAGAAACATGAAAAAGCATGCAATTTGGACTCTGACAGTCAGTGGCTAATTTTGTGATAACCCCTTCAAGCCCTTTTCATCTGCTACATTAACAGAAGGTGTTGTGAAGCTGTCGGCTTTTAATGTGCTTAACAATGCATTAAATGACATGATTAAGTGGCCAAATTAGACAGTTAAGCCTTTCCACCACTGTGTCAAACACAAGGCCAACACTAAACAGGTAGGGGAGATGTATAAAAAGAAGTGCAGACAATAAGCAGCATGCAGCAGAATGGTTGAATGTGAAATCATAGAGGACATGTTGGAGGGAGGGAGTCAAGCCTGACTCTGACTCTGTGCTTGAAAGGTTCGGAACACCTGACACCATTATTTCTGAGACCTCATTCATGTATGGTAATCAGCAGTGTAGGTTTGGCCTCAGCCTTGTTAGGTACACAACACTCCTTCCAAAACAAAGAGGTCTCTTTTGTGCTGTCAGCTGAATGTATGTGAACATGTAGGATCCGTCGTTACAGTTTATATACACTACTAACAAAAAGTTAGGGATATTGGGCTTTTGGGTGAATTTTCAGAATACACCTAAAACACACTATAACCTTTACAGGTGAACTTGAGTTGAAATTACACTAAATGCCTTATACTTTCATGATATAATATCACTGTAACATGAACTTCTTACATTTTCCATGAATTTTTCCAAATAGTCAAATATCCCTAACTTTTTGTGAGAAGTGTATATACACACAGTAAGAGACACTATGGAATTGATAATGTCATTTCTGCTGCAGTGCCAACAACAGGGGAAATTGATTCATTGCAAATACCACATTTTTGCTTATGCACTTGATCTGGTTCAATATTGATATCCAACCATTGTCAGCACACTGATCCACTCTGAACTCCTCTATGAGTGGCAGTGAGTCTGTTATCTGGACATTCCTATATCAGTTGTCTTAGAGATATTAGCCCTGGGAGGGAACATCAGATTAACTTAACTTAAAGGGACTTGGGGCAGGATTTGTGAAAATTTAAACATGGATTTTAAGTTTTTCTTTTTATGCTAATGGGCGGTGAAGCACTCAAAACCAAAGAGAATGAGCCCTCCTATGTATCTCTCCATTGCCGTGAACAGGCTATGTGCTGCATAATGCACTGCAATTCTGGGTCCGAATTTCCCACACAGTTCTGCAGACGTGACGTTGGATGATGGCCTTCTATGTGAGAAAAAGACGCAGTAGTAATGGACTCTGCTACAGTAAACAAATGACCCACCACCACACAAAGTCCACTGAAAAGTCCCACAGAGAAGAAAACAAAAGTTTTATCAGCGCCATCTCGTCACAAAACGCAGTTATGACAAAAGCTGGTCTGGCACCTGAATAAATACTGGATATGGATTGGAGTCATGGAGGCAGCTTCAGCTTGAACTGGGACTGCAGACAGATGCGGACATGGCTCATTTCTTAGTAACCAGGTAAGAAAACACTGCAGGTCATGTTTAGAGCTTGATCTTCAAATCAGATGAGATGGCTGAGGACTCGGGGTGACCTAACGTGCATAACTTAGTCCACCACTGTGTAACATTACAGCCTTACAGACTGCGCATTTTCCACGTCCTTTAGTCTGAAACCGAATCGTTAGAAATATACACAGCACCGGCTCTCGTCTCGTTCCTGTCCCCGTCACCCCCTGTGAACAGCCAGTAAAGTAACGTATCATGTAAGTAACGTAAGTAACATGTCACAGCATCAGCTGCACTGCGGTGAAGAGTGCAAACCTCTGCTCTGCACCTCTGCCGTTGCGCGTATCTGCAGCCATCAGCTGCAGATACGCGCAACGGCCGTCATGTCAGTATTGAGTCTTATTTCTTGATCCTTTGAATTTAATTTAATCTAATTAGCATCAGAATAATATAATATAACTTGGGGGACAGTCCTGTTCTCCTAAAAGATACGTATGTGTCTCTACCATCCACATGCAAACCTGCTGCCATGATGGCAATCCACCTGTAACATAATTGTTTGCAAATATGTTTGGTAGTATACAAAACTTAGGAACAAAACAAACTGACACTTTAAAGAGGCACTATGCAAGTATGGTTGCTTTTCCTCTGTCTTGCTAACCCTCCTCTGGGCCATGGGCTTTTGTTTTTAATGAAGCTGACGAAAAAGCAATCCATGCAGTGCATTACTCTGACGATGGAAATAATAAAGAACATTCACACAAAGTTTAGAGCTTAGCTCTGTTAATCAGGAGCTGGGGCTTGGTGGCCTGGAACTTAGCCCTGCTGGTTAGAAGCATGGTTACATTTTGATAAGATAGCTAACAAGCAAACAATAAATAAATGATCAGCTGATAAGTGAACAAAAGTAACAGGGATGCATCTGGTAATAAATGTTAACATTATGACAAATTATGACAAAAAACACACAAAATGTTATTACTGCAAATACAGCAACAGTCTGATATTCCCAGTGACTGTGTGTCTGATCTGTTCTAACAACTAGATGTTGTGAGTCCTTCTTATTGTAATGAAAATAATACACAGGTGGGAATAACCTTCATGTATTCTTCTTCTAATGTGGTGGCAGCACCGAAAAAAAATTAGCTCTATGTGTGTGTGCATGACTTTGATTTTTGACACCGAAACCCTGCGCAGGTTAATCAGACCAAGACAGTGATCATAATTTGAATTTTCACCCATGTTACACAAATCACATTGCTTCTTAATTAACCTTTACATGATTCATTTAAAACTGTTTATTTCATCTTCTCTCACTTCATAGTGGACACACATTGATATCGAATGAATACAGAGTTACTCAGCTGGGTTTCCATTCTGTGGACTCACAGAGTGTAAAACTCATACACTGGCTTATTCCAGCAATTATGAGTGGGGCAGTAGATGCAGAAAATATTAAAATATAATCCTGTAATATAATTGGACAGGAATGAAGTTAACCCTGCAAATGTCTGCTGCATACTTTCTTATATGTGTGTTTTCATGTCCTTGTCAAACATGTGCAGAGTTTGATAAATCTGATTACTTTTTTAAGTATCAGTGTTAGGTTATGGTTATGGATATGGTTTATAAATGAGGCTCTAGTAGTACACCTTTGGGATGTGGTAGAGGGAGAGATTCTCAGCATGAATGTGAGAAAACTGTAGAAATGATGTGATGCAATCATGTCAACACAGAGCAGAGGAAAGTTTCCAGCGTCTTGAGTAATCTGTGCTTCAAAGAACCGAAGCTGTTTGGAGAGCACGGGGGAAGAATTCCCAAGTGCTCGCGTGATGTTCCTAATAACGTTCTGGCTAGAAAATGTATGTTGTATATGTGTTCCACAGCTTTAATAACACATAGTATATTACATTAAAAGCTGTCAGTGAATTCAGGATGAAAGAAAAGAAAATGAAACGGTTGTAAAATGCATTTGAGAAATGGCTGACTGTAAGAGTGGTGTGTGTAATTTAAAGGAGTAATGGAGGTGAATGAGGCAAACCTGCAGAGCTTGGCTGTTGCTACCAAACAGTGTTGATGTGGGCACTATATCATTACAGTATATGATTACAGCAAAGGCTTAGAGGGGTGTTTGGCAAGCGTTTCTGCCACTGTGACTTATTGCTCGTTAAAAACTTTCTGCATGAATGATGTCTTTAAATCCAAGCAGTTTGCGGTGCCATCGCTTACATGGGACACTGTTTCTGGTGCATATGAGAACTGCCATGTTAAATTTGCACCTTGCCGCTGCTGACTAGCCAGTCCTTGCTGGCTACAGGGCCCAGAGCAGGAAGCGGCTCTACGTCAAGACCCTCCGATTCTGTTGAAGGCCAGGAGCTGGCAGTGTATCTTGGAAAAACAAACCCAACCCTGTTTGAACCCCCCCCCAGCTCCCTGGCATCTAACTTATTACCTCATTTCTGACACCTTGGTAGGTCCACCCTCCTGCAGACACATAGGAGAGTGCTCATGTAGCAGATAACACCCTCAGCAGGGTCATCCAACCTTTTTTTTAAGTCTACCCTCTGATACTGAGCTGTAGTAAAATGACTTCCCCTTGTTTATTATCTTAAAGCTTAGACAGAAAGGCACAGACAGGGATGTGTGCATTAGTGTGCTCTGAAATTCTTACTTTTTTTCTCTCCACAGCAGTTCTGGGCCAAACTCCACAGTCCGGGCTGGATGGCAGAGGTAGTTCCTGCCCAGCTGGAATAATAAGAGGCTGGATGACACTTCCTCCATAAACACCAGAGGAGAGAGGTAGGGGGTCAGCGGGCCTTGCTAGGCGGCCTGCTTGCGACATAGAGCGCCACTCACAGACAAAAGATGGAAGGAGGGGACAAGGACAGAAGGGCTGCTGGCACCACTTGAAACACACTCCTCACTCTACATGTCAGTTGCTGTCCAAAGAAAAAAATCCCATCTCGAGCTGAGGCGAGCCAGGGGCCCCTGCCTCTGAATGTTTCAAGTTATAGAGTAGGCTACTTAAAAAAAATAAAAACACAAGTGCTTAACACATGCTGTGAAATAAGTAGGTGAATATGAATAATAACTATTTGTTCAGTCAACTGCTCCAAAGTCTGAGGGTAACAATCAGAAGAAGTAAGGTAACATTTAAAATATTAATTTAATTGATATTGTAAAATAATTAACAACTGGCTAACACCAAAATTTATGGTAATCTGTTAATAACTCCATAAACCTGCTAACATTGCCTCATTTTAGTAAAAGGAGTCTGACAAACTCAGCTCAGTGTAAAAGGCTTTTATACTGTGAACTGAGTGCCTAGGACAAACAAAACTACTACTATTTTCAGTGAATTAGCAAAAATCTACAAAAAAACATGTTTTCTAATGGTGAACCTGTTGATTGATTGGTGAGAGGCAAATAAGTTTAGAAATAAATTGAAAATGTAATAAAGCAGAACAGGGTCTGACACTTTCTGAGGTCCGGACCTTCAAACACACACACTGTGTTTATTCAGCCCATGACCATTACTCACTGTGCTTTCCTTTTTTTTTCAAAGTACTTTTTTCTTTTCTTTTTTTTCTTTTAATTGTACTTCATGAAATAGAATAGACAATTGGCTGGATGTGGAGGTACTGTTTGATCCTGTTTGTATGCTTCTCTATGAGGTGAAAGGTGTTTTCAGTAGTAGCTTGTGACAGCAGTCAGAACCACCCACTCCTTACTTTGGTTATACAAGCCAAACAAAATCACTTCCAAGCTGTAACAACATTTTTGTAAAACCCAACCTATGAATTTCCCTTCTGTCCCCACTGCACCTACAGGTGATAAGATATGATACCACACCCCTATTTGACCTCATGGGAAACCCCCTGTGGTACTATATGCTGTCAGGCTCAGGTGGATTGAGATAAGTGGCGGCAGACAGTCAAATACCACCCACTATAATACAATACTGAACATAGTAATGTCTATGGTGCAGTCACACTATCTCTGGCCAAGTGATTACTTTGTCGGTCATTTCCAGTTGTCGACCAAAACAAACCCAAGCACTTTTATCAGAGGTTTGTGTTGCTCCATTTATTTTTGTCTCTTTTGATAAGACAAACCACCAATTGAGGATGCATGACAATTCACAGTGTTTTTCATTTAGGTTTGGTTTTAGCCTGGCATTTTCAAGAAGCAAAAGTTACTAACTTAACTCTCGCTATAAAGCAGCTCTGTGACTGGGCTTACACTATTAAGTTTGTCGGCAGGAATGGTCTCTCTACAGAGTTAGGCACACCCAGTCAGTATATCAGGGCCACATGAGCAACTCAAAGCTAAATCTCCTCGCTGCTGCAGGAGGAAAAAAAAAAAAAAAAGACATTCATGTTGACGTAGTTTGTTGAATCTTATTTCCCAAATGTAGATTCCACTCATACAGTAATATCACAGTCAGTCACTCCTACAGTCAGGCCCTTTGGCTGATTGTGCTGCAACTTTAGAAAACACATGTAAATCTACAGTATACTACACTACCTACAGGATGCGTGTTAATGTGTTTGGTTGTCTTGTATGCATTTTCTTAAACTGCAGTATGTTACACTTTCCAGGTGACTGTATAGATCTGTTTATGATCCATGTTTGTGCTCAAATACAATACATTACAGAAAATGTCACGGTGCTGTTACATAAAGAAGAACGAAAAAAAAAAGAAAGTTCTGTTTAAAGTTACTAAACCTCATCAGATATGTTGAAAGTCCATGTAGGGATGTTTGAAATGATAAGTGAGCTCAATCTGAGGGATTTACTTCACTGAACGAACTCACTCAGCACTTGTCATACTGCTTATATTTTAATGTTTTCCTGCTGAGTTACAGAAATGCTGATTTTATGACACAAACAAATAAATAGGCTATTTATTACTTTTCATGCAAACAGAAAAGTAACTGGTTAAATGTCCCACTGAACCAGCACCAAACTGAGAGATGATGAGACGTTGCTTGACTGTTTATCACCATATTTTGGTGTTTGCTGGATTCATATCCACAGGGTGCTGCAGTCTTAATGACCTTAAAGCTCCACTGACATGTTCATCTCAATAAAGTATTAGACAGCTGTGTGTAATGTCAAAGGGATTTAACAAATAAAGACGTGCACCATCACTCAGCTGTACCACCCCCCTCAGCTCTATGGACTATTTTAGTATCTATACATTTAATTTAGTTAATTGAAGTTTATTCTCATTAACTTTGTTTCCAGTAACAACACATGAATAAAGTGTAAAGAAGTCATAATAAACAAGATAACTAGTGAACCGTGAAGACTTTAGATGGAGAGGATGACTCCAGACACCTGGCTTACCTGCTGCTGCCTGACATCTCTTCACCCGTGACCTTTGACCCCGCTGGAAGCTTTGTCAGACATCGACTGTCCAGCTCTTGTTTGTTTTGGCTCTCGTCTCTGTGGTCAAACTGAGTGAGGGATGGCTCCTCCAACTCACAGTTTCATGTAGCACTGGTGCAATATTTTCAGTGCAGATGTTTGTCATAAATATTCATAAAGCCGCCTAATGGCAATCATTACTCCAGTTCAGTCTCTTTGCCTTGGCACCCCCCCCAGGGAAGCCCACTGCCAAAATGACTCTTGAACTCTGCACTCCAGTGGCCACAGTGATTGATTGGGACTGTCATCGCAGGAATCCTCCAGTCATGCTCACTGGCACAGGCAGCCAGACAAACATATGACAAGCACAAACACAGAGGTATTACACTGGTGTACGGTGTCATGAATAGTCATTCAGTTCACTAATGTGATCAGCCATCAATCACACTGTGTTTGTGTGTGTGTGTCTGTGTGAATACATTTCAACAGATTTCTGTGCTTTCAACTTGAAAAAGGCAAACCACTGCACACTGACATAGACTTTACTATTTATTAGAAGCAAACAACTCTTCACTTTCAGCCTCATCAGGTTCACCTCAGGTATGACCAAAGCATTCACAGGTGTGCTTAAATGCCCACAGGTCACATGACCCATAATTGTCCAAATCTCACTTTTTTACATGTGCAAAATTGAACAAAATGGACTCCAGTCAAGTATGGCCAGCATCTCAAACATTTTGAAAGTTTATATGCAAGAATACTATGCCAAAATGTATACTTCCATATGAGCAAATAACTACACATTCCACAATAAGTGGAAGTAAACAAAACATACCAAAATATAATAGTATATCCTGACCTGTCAAAATACAGAGACAGAGTAAGACAAAGACTGATACATTTACATACAGATGAACAATAAACTGTTGCAAGAACATGTTTGTGTCTCTTGTTCTCTGTTTAGTTCCTGTTTTATTTTGAGGTTCAGTGTCTCGTCTTCCTGTGGTCTCCCTCCTGTGACTCATCTGTGTCTGATTGCTCAACCTGTGTCCCATTTCTCCCACGTGTATCTTACCTGAGTGTTTTACCATTGTCCTTTGTTGGATCGTCTGCATTCATTTCCTCTGGTGCCCTGTTTTCAGCTTTTCCTGCTCAGTAGTGATGGCCAGATGAAGCCTTGAAGCTTTCCATCCAATCAGTTTTTGATCATTTGATTATTTTGATTTTGATGTGTGGTTAATGGTAATATAGGTCTCCTAATGTTTCAATAAATCCAGTAGGATATGAGATGTTAAAACTGTTGCAGTGTTTTTGGAAGATAGGACAGTGGTTGTTCTTATGAATACTGGGGTGATGGTAGCTTTATTCATTTTTAAGAAAAGAAATTGACTCAGTTGTTCTCCTTTTAGCAGGCTCCAAGAAAACAAGCTCCTCTATCTCAGTGGCAAATTGGCAAAACTCCAACATGAACACTAACAGGCAAATTTTGTGGGGATCCATTGCACTTTATTTCTGTTCATAAATCACACCAACACTCAAACCACCTCCTGAACAAGCCACACTTCAGATGTCATCAGTGACATCACTCGCCTTTAAAAAAGCAAGCTTCATAAAAGACTTCCAGGATTTCTCGACACACGCTCCGAAGTGACAGTACGTCAAATCACTACTGCTTGGTGTTTCCTGTGTGTGCTTTGCCAGTGAGTTTAATAAATTACTGTTGTTTCACCATACCAGTGTTGGTGTCTGCATTTGGGTCCAGTCCCCTGCAATACCTGACAAATATGCATGCTATAAATCTGCACCTTACTCACTCTGCTCTGTTTCTGTATAACATGAGGGGAACAGTCCTGTTTGCATCCTCTTTAAAGCATTTTATTTCTTCTTGACAAGTGCCTACTTGTGTGCTTTCTTATAATTCAGTTTGAACAGTTTAAACCCAACAGGTCTGACCTGGGGTCAGGATGGGAGAGGAAATGTGCATGTGGGTTCCAGAGGAAGAACACAGGGAAAAGAAGGAGAATTTTTCAAAACATTTAAGGGAAAGTGGGATGTTGACTGAGCGCTGGAAGGTTGTCTGAAAGTGGATGAGGGTGAGTGGAGCCCAAGGGCCTCTCCCACCCAGTCCAACTCTAAGTGCTTTAATGGTGGCCAATAAAAGCATAAGGGGTGACTGGCAGGGGGCTGGCTGCAGGCCTACCTCTTCCTCTTGTCTCTGCTTGTGTTCCCCTCTGTCTGCTCACTCTGTGACAGCAGCTTCTGCAGGGAGTGAGGCCTCCATAAATCTGGAGGGATTAAATAAACCCATGCTCCAAATTAAAGCAGGATAGAGACCACCTAATAATGCACAGGAGAGAGAGGGGAGGGCAAAGAAGGGAAGGAATAGGAATTTGCTGGGCGCACATACAGAGTAAATATAAAGACAGCTTCATCACCAAACATAAATTGAAATGTTTCAGATGGAAAGTATATACTGGTGCTCTCACAAACAGCAGATGAACTCCCTCTGCATTTAATCTTTATTTACTTTCTGATCACTTTAGTGAGATATGTAATTTTTCTCCCCCACAACACCCCAGGGCTTTTGGTTACTTTCATTTCAAAAGTAGAAATGCAGACTTGCATTTTCTCTCCCGACAGCAGAGACACTGATGCGGTACAGTGAGACACATCTCAGAGGGTGTGTGTTTGTATTCAGGGAACTTTATTTTTCTTTCTTTATCTTCTTTTTTCTCCTTAACTCCTTTCAATGGCTGAGGCGGTGCACAGTTCCTCCTGGGACACAACAGTCAACAGAGCGTGCCTGTGTGTTGTTTGTTTGAAGATAGGTGCAAGACCTTTGAATGTTTCTGTTTTTCATCCGTGAATATTTACAAAAGTATAAATTACATTCTTTAAAGGCTGGGATCTACATCCTGTTGCTGCTCCCATCTTGCTTGAACTTTTCCTCCTCAGAACCCACCAGACTCCTCAGGCTGCAGGCTGTGAGAGGTGAGAGTGGAGGAGGAGCACCAGCGCTCCATGAGTCGGTATTTCTGCTCTTAACTTCTCCCCCCCGCTCCTTTGGGAAACTGTTGCTGGTGCACACATCACTGTTTGTTTGAGCTGCTCCACAATACTCCCACTCAGTGGGAGAGAACTCCTGAGGGGTGTTGGATTGCACCTTGTGGCTTTCCTTTCCTTTTTCCTCTTTAGGCTTGTGAGGCAGGCAGAGTGGGGCAGGGCAGCAAACTGGAGAGATTAATCAGCCCCTAAGGGCTAAACTGGGCCCAGTGTTGCACATGAAAGCACTGGGAAAATGGACACTGGATCTCTGGTTCCTGGATAAGGTCTGATGACTTAATCTGTCTCTGTGAGAATAAAGGGACTTCGGTGAGGAAGGAGGCTGAGGCTGTGGCTCTGTGTCAGCACCGCAGACTTAAGCTTCGTATTTCTTAACTGTACATTTGACACTGTAAGGTACCACACCTGGTTTCAAGCATATTTGAAAGTCATTTGCTGGCTGCCTTACTACAGAATATATTCTCCTCACATTAGGTAAATGCAGCAACCAGCAGGGTGACTGTGTTGTGTCTTCATGACCCTCATCAAAGCTTCCAGAGGTAAACTTACTTCCTGTCAAACCTCAGATGTGATTCACTGTCACATGCACTGACACTGACTTGTATGTGTAGGCTATTGAGAAAGAGACATAGAGATGTAAGCATAGGGAAAACAGAAAAACTGTCCTTACATGCAAAAGGAATTCAATCTATTGGACTACGTTTCAGTCACAGACCTTCTGACAGTGTAAGGGTGCCTTCAACTGTGTTTAGGTTTATGCAGTTGAACTTTGGGCCCAAGTACGGTGCATTGGGGTCAGTGTGAATACAACACTCACACTTGCGTACTCACCAAAATGTCCACGACCAACTTCCTGGTGGATGCCACAAGTTTGAATCCAGGTCAGTCAAACATTAAAGAGTATGTCAGATCACATGAAACATGCATTGCTCTAAGACTGCTAGGGAAGCTCTGCTTCCTCTAAAATGTCAAAACAGAAATGATCAAGTATGAACTGTTCTGTTTACATTTCATTGACCAAAAATGAGTTAGAACTCTAAGATAAGTTTGTTCAGAATCAGATACTTATCTCAGGTCAACTGACATGATTTTCTTCTCATACATTCCCGTAGTGTCTCAGTGCAATAAACCTGTTGAAGCTCAGCGTCCATGGATTTAATTGAGATACTAGATGATTATTGGATGAATGCTGTGATATTATCCCTCCCACTGTGAGTGAATGAAGCAGTGGGTGGGCCTGGACACTGGGCTACTGCATGATGATTGAAGGATCTGTCTAAAGGCTGAATTAGATTTGATTGACACTGATTTTGAAACATGCACTGGCACAGCAGCATTTTCCAGTTCAGTCCCATTGCTGATTTTGCAGGTGAGGAGAGACAAGTTAGACTGTAGCTCATTTCCTGCTTGGTGATACAGCTTATTTCCATTATACATATCATGCACTGTAAATAAAACACTGTTGTACGTATTTCCTTGTTGCAGTTTAACATTTTTCTCACATTTCCCCGTTTGAAGTTTAATATATTTTCCTTAGTTAGTTCATGCTTACTGTGTCTTATGATCATGTGGTATCAGGAGTCCCTGTCTCTTCTGTTATTTTAGTCATTGATTTATAACTTTGAGGCAATTCTGTTATTAACTATTATTTGCATTGGTATGTTTTGCACCAGTTTATTAGGGTTCTAACCCCAAAGGGGTAGAACCCTATTGAAATTGTACCAGTTTATTATTATTATTATCATTTGTATTCTGTCTCTTAAAAACATTAAAAGCAGTAAAATAATTAGAACTTTTAAAATGTCTGTGCTATCAACACCAAACTGGTATGTGGCATTGGGGGACCGAGACGATGATTTTTCTTACAAATGAGCAAGATTGGTCAAAAAACATGGCCGCCGTCAAGCAAAATATCCTTGCAAAGGGCGAGGTTTAGCAAATATTGACCCCAAATCATTA
Organism: Caranx ignobilis; assembly: GCA_021432705.1. NCBI lineage: Eukaryota > Metazoa > Chordata > Actinopteri > Carangiformes > Carangidae > Caranx > Caranx ignobilis. The sequence goes on along the minus strand of JAFHLA010000151.1, from coordinate 660,579 downwards.
CCCGTTTTTCCGGTCATCATGAAACTCAGTCAATATCTTCAGAAGGGGACTAAGAATACGCCCACCAAAACATTTTGAGCTCAGCCCACAGGGGGGCACCACAAATGTCATAAATGTGTAGCTGAAAAACCTGGTTTGGAGAAATCCGGGGCTTCTAATGGGCATGTATTGTGTGGAACTTTCAGGGACAGGGCGGGTGATGACGTCGGCTGAAGTGGGTGAGAGTCAGGGTGGCTAGTTTGAGCGAAAAGGGTTAGAGCCCGCTAATTGCCGCTTGCAGCTGTATTTGTGTTTATTTCTGTGTGGGCCAACAGCCTAGTTTATGTCATACAGTATAAAGAAATTCACTTTTGCTTTAAAGTCAGGCCAACTTGTTGCACAGCATGAAAATAGGAAAAAAAAATCTAATGATTAAGTTTGAAAGTGAATTATAGGTTTATTGTGAGTCAGTTATAGTCTGCTTGTGCTGCCTTGTTATTGTAATTTTCTGTGAAGTGCTCTCAGGGCTTGTTTTCACCAACATTATGTAGCAGCAGCCCTCGTGTCCCATCTTGCTGGACTGATTAGTTTGTAACTCTCACATTTTATGTTTCCAAATGCAAGTGTTACTTTTTGATAGTGTTTGCAATGTCTGTTTGGACCATGCTAGTGTATTGTTGCAAGGACTTGTGTAAACAAGGTTAATGTTGTAATTGTCTATGCAACTGCTATAGTTTTGGTTTTCACCTGCAGAGAGTCTTGACTCCAGCTTGGTTTTTATTTATTTATTTTTATTTGTCATTTATTGTCCCATCCCCTCTCAGTTATGAGAATTCTGGCAATGACTATTCCAACGTTTGGGTCCCCGTGGTGTAAGGTACCAAACCCAGGGAGTAACAAAGTAGTCTAATGTAATTCTTTCTATGAAAGTGACAGGAAAAGTTAAATATATTATTTATTTCTGGGACAACCTCACGGCTGCACTGGCATTTCTCTCAGTGTTGATATTACAGCTGCTCATATGTATTTTTTTATGCCTCTGTGAAGGTGAATTTCATTCAAGACAACCATTCACTTCTACCCAAGTGAAAGATATGACTTTGGTGGTCAAAGGTCAAAGTGACCTCACAAAACATGTTTTTGGCCATAACTTAATAAACATGAATTATGAGACCTTGTGACCTTATGACCTTACATCTCTGGTCAAATGTCAACTTCACTGTGACATCATAATGTTCTGTAAAAAAACAACAATACCAACAACAAAAATGTCTGGCCATTATACAACACTGTAACTGAAGAAAGAAAAGTACTTGATGATGAAGTGTCCCATAATGTTATGTTAGGTTACTACTGGAGGTTGTAAAGAATTACACTTTGCTCTTATGTTTCTAACACTGGAAAAACAGACCCTAATTGTCAAATTGTACAAATTAGTGCAGGTTCATGTTGTAACACTTTTCATTTGAATGAATCTTTTTAGTGGGTTCTGCAGACTTCTGCTGCCTTCATGAGACAGTCCTAGGGAGTGTGGTCATCATCATCATCATCATCATCATCTAAATCACACGCAGAGCTATGACATGCAACACAGGGACTCAGTGATGTGGTATTTCAGTAAGTGCCGCAGTCTTCATAATGAGCCATAGTTGCCAGCTCTGTATGGTATTTTCATTTGACGGCAGCAGTCGGCACAATATTAGAGCGAGCAAAGTTAAGCCCCTCAAAGGCAGCGTTCACACTTTAGATCCATTAGCCCCGAGAGGTGGATCAGACTTCTCTTTAAAGGCACTTTGCATCTGTTTTCTGTTTAAACGTCATAAATGTGAAGTGTATATGTGCCAAGGTCATGACAGACAGATGGTGCCATAATGGTTTTCAGAGCTCCGACCAGGTAGTGGTGCAGGAAATGCATGGGCCTGGTTAGGCTCTCCACACAGTGCCCTTACTGTAGCTAACACAGTTCTTTTCTTCCTGGAAACCTAAAATACTCATTTTAACCTTCAAAAGACAAATTGTCAGTTCTTTTCCTCCCTCTCTCTCTCTCTCCCTCTTTCTCTCTCTCTGTCAGGGAGGGGTTGGGTAAATTATGCCTAAATTGCAGCACATTCTGCCAATATTATTTACATGGCTGTCACTTTGACTTGCTGTGGGGCCGCTCACAGCCCTTTTTATTTCCAGTTTTGCTGACAGCTCAGGGCTCATCCCTGAACTGTCATAATTTGCTGCTCTGCTCTCTGTGCTCTGTCTCTCTCGCCGAGGCTTGCTCCACTACACTCGCCTGCTTTCACACGCACATACATGCACACACATATACACACAATATAATGCACTCCTAATTTCTCTTAAATGCTGTTTTTTTTTATCACTTCTTCACAGTCTCTCTCCAGTACATTTTTATCCCCCACTCTCCTCCCCCTCTCTTCTTTGCCTCTGACCTGAGCTGAGTTCAAATGCATGGAAGAGACAAAAGTAACCACGAGACTTGGCTGCTCAAACACGTCACATTCCAACAAACCCAAGTAAAGTAAAAAAGAAAAAAAATAATAATCAGATCACACAGTGGACTCCGTCTTACCATCCCATCAGCAGAAGTCTTTCTAACACAGGCTCTCCCTCTGCAGCTTAGGCAGGAGCTGGGAAGATCACAAACTGCCCCAGAAACTGGAATTCCACACAGGCTCCTCGTGCACTTACCACAGTTAGCCAACATGTCATAGTGATATCTTTTTATAGTCATTTTCATTGGTGTCTCCTTGAGCTGACTACCCAGAGAACTTTACTAAAGGGCTGTGCTCACCTCCTCCCATGAGCCACTTGGATTCAGAAGATCGCCATGCTTTTTTTCCCCCCTTTCTTTAACTTTTCCATTCACTGAGAGGGAAAAACAACCCAGCAGAAATAAAATAACAGAGAATGGGGGTAAGAAATGGAGAAGTGACAGGTGAATGAAGGAGACAAGCGTATGCACCGAGGCACGCAGCAGGACTGGCGGGGTCTGATTCACACATGGCGTCTTTGCCAGCTCCATTGCCTATGGAAATCAAAACATTCCACATGGTTCTAAGAGATGAAGCGAGAAAACCCCAGGGCAGAGCCCGCTGTGTTTGTCTCCTGCTCTCTCTCCCCTCCAGACGAGCGAGGTACTACAAAGTCTTTCATCCCCCAACATGCACTCTGTCGTCAGTGTTCCTGGAGTTGACTGACATTGACTGACAGCCGCTGTGCTTTTAGTTCTGGTGCACTCTTATTTATCCCTTTCCCCCGTCTCATTTTGGATCCTTTTCTTGAGGGTGTAGGTTTATTTCCCGTTCACATTATGCTTCAGAGATGTTTTCTTGCTAATACATCCAGTTATTTGGCCATAGCCTGGGGCACATCTTAAAGCAGGTATTATGTGGGTCTGGTGTAGTAATCAAATAATTGTTTTGGTTATTCCTTAACTGAGTCTGCTAGAAATTCAGGGAGTCAAAGGGGAGACTAGCACTGTGTTCATTTTGTTTGCACATTAAATTTGCCTTCCTTCCTAGATATACAGTAAAAACATCACTCAGTTGATACCAAGCCAGTTGTGGTTTCATTTGACCTTCTCTGAGCCAATGTAAGCATTATGTAAAATGTACTTGTTTGTCTTTTTAGTAATTTTAGCTGTAAATTCATACATATGCATTCAGCCACTGACTTTAAGCTACTGAACTGCTAACCAGCAAGACTAGGCTCAGACCTGTTGGAGAAGCCAGCATCACTGCAGCTGGAGGTAAAGATTCACCTGATGCAACACTTTCACTAAAGCCATTACTCCGCCACCTCTGAAGCAGATTGACACATGAGAAAAAAAGTGAGAGCTGAAACCTTTTGCTTTTATTGAGAATAATTGCTTTTGCCCAAATGCCCACTGTAAACATTTAAAAGGGATGAATATGAATAGAAGTGAACAGAGAATACTAAAAAATGTGCTTTTGTTGTACAGCCATCTCCAATCAGCAGGCAGTCACAATCATGTAAAAGTCAAAGATTTGAACTCTTATACGTTTTTTTTTTTTTTTGTTTTTTTTTGTTTTGTTTTGTTTTGTTTTTGTCCTCCAGAAATCCTGCAGCTTTTGGGAGACAGGTTCAGTTTGAATGGGTTAAAACCACCACATATCTGTTGCTAGTCATACAAAGTGATAACTGTAACAAACCGTGGCCAGAGCCAGAGTCATGGATGATGACTGAACAGGAGCAGGAGCATAAACATTTTTGCTATGACTGTTTAAACCTTTTTTTTTATTGTGAAGTCACAAATTTTACTAAGATGCAATAAAAACTTCAGTCTGTGGAGTAGAATATATCTGCCTGAAGAACAAATCACCTGCATTTTCATCTTTCTTTGATCTTTCCTGCAACATTGCACATTGTATCTGTGGAGAGGAGGGTTGGTGTGTATCTGTAGGAGGCTGTGCTCTTCATCTCCTGTGTGAATGAAACACTGAAGTTCAGACTCTGCAGAGGCAGCCTAATTAAAACACTGCTACAATTTAATCCACCAAAAAATAATGATGCAAAATTAAAATAAATAAAACTGTGCTGTATAAATAGTACTGTATATACTGTCATCAATGATTTACTAATGACTGCTTTTGATACTTGAATTATTCTTACTTTTTTTGACAGAGGTGTCTCAGCAAGGACAGCATCAATGTTCTGCTTATTCTTATTTACAGAATAAGTTAGGGTAATTAATGCATGGGGATGTGCATGTGAAATGTTTTATGCAATTGGGAATGTTATGGTTTTGATATACAGCTGTGAATCGAAATGTGTTACCATGTGTTTTGGATGGGCTGATTTATGGATCTGAGAAGATTTGTTTAGCATTCAGCATCGAAAGTGCATTCACCAACAGCATTCACAATATGAATAAACCATATTGAATTGACGAATATAGACAGACAATACCGAAATATTAAGAGGGATATTGTGAGTGACAGTGTACAGTCTCTCTTCTCTAGCTTCCATCCACGCTAACACTCCTGAAAACACACATGGCCATCCAGTACACTGGATGTGCATGAGTGTTAGATGATCAGCTACACAAAATACCCTGAACGAGGGACAGCAAAGAGAGCTGTAGAGTTAAAATATAGAATTTAACTGTGCAACAACTGCAGCAAAGTTAACAAGGTCAGTTACACTCACAAGTCAGCGCTCATGTTGTATTCATCACCTGTAGTCGATGCTGATGAAACCATGTCAGGAGGACAACTTTGGATGTCTAATGTCAGAGTTTCTAAAGATCTCACTTTATGTCCGCAGCACATCCCAGAATTTTCTGAACTGAAATGAGTCCAGCAGAGTTTCTAAAACTCAGTAGCATGTAGATGTGTAGGAAATAAGATGTAGTTCAAAACTAAAACCTGGTGGTGTGGATGTAGCCTCAGAGGGACTACCCACTGTGCATCAATGACTTAGAGCTGAAAAGCCAAAGCTCACACAGGATTGCTGCTCTGACACTCGTAAGAGAGCCAAAAGAGAAGAAAACGAAAAACAACCAGCAGAATTCACTTTTTCTCTCCATTATCTTTGCCTCCCACGGTGCACCTCTGTCAGTGGTGGAGGGCCCCATTTTGAGCTGAGCCTTGGGGTTCCAGCTTAAATCCATAACCCAGTTGAAGGATAAAAGTTAATGACCTTAGCATCTCATTTTCTGGGGGACCTATCTCCTTTGAAAAGCACCTTTCAGCTCAATGGGACAGAACGGACGAGGAGAGCAGCCCTGCTGCAGAATGTATAATGACATCTTCTGTTATAGCCCCAAATGGTTATAGGCCATAAAATTGCAGGAGCTCATCTAGGTGATCCACGGGCATGGAGAGGATGAGCGCATGTGTGGTCAAGAGTTGGACAGTGGTCTCTTCCCCAGTTTGTCTGTCTCCCTCTCTGTCCTATGCATTCAAGCAATGTATGTGTAACCAAGCGATGTAACCAGTGCATCTCTACAGTTTCTATAAAACACATTTGCAATCCTTTAGAGAAGAATTCCACCTTCCCTCTGGTGCAAAACCATAAGCTACATGCTCAACCTCAACCTCTGGGAGTCGGTTTTCAACCTCTCACATCTGCTTCAGCCCTGTTTATGGCCCACTTGTATTTACAGTAGAGCACAAATCCTAATGTTAACTCTCCCTGCTCTTACAGCTAATTTGCTCAGTACAGTGTATTATCTCAAAGCATCGGCGGTTGTAAATCAGAGTTCCAGAGGCACTCAAAGAAGGCTGAAATTAAATCAGCGTTTCCTTCCATCAGCATGAAAACTGAAACTCAACACCAGGAAGCTGAGAAACACACACACACACACACACAATGTTAGCTTTAAGCTCACACATCTAGAGCTGTTTGCTCCAGCTACCTTCACCCTGACTGTTGAGTTGGGTGAGAGCCAGCACTTTCAGTCATAGACCCAAATTTTCACCTCACTCCCTCTTTTTCACTTCTGAGATATGGCCTTGGCCAAGCTCCCAAACTTAAATGGCTGCTTTGCTGTGGGTTAACCGGAGAATGGGAGGGTGAAGTCATATATATTGTGTCTGTGGGGAGGGTTAGCTTAGTGGTAGATCAATTTGTGGGGAATAAAGAAGGAGCCAGATGGATATTGGATCTCAGTCCAAGCAGATGGAGTACAATATGAGTTGATGAGCAATTCAGGTATTTATTCCTCACACAGTTTGAGGATGAATTGTGTCTGAGCGCATACAATTTTGATGTGATTAAAAAGAAACAAAACAAAACAAAGCACTCCTACTTTGTCAATCCTCTGATCCAACCCATGGGATTGTCTCCTGAAATAACAAACCTATGGCAGCAGGTGTATGGATTCTTGTTTGTTATGGTGACAATAAGTAACACACACTCTAAGGGTGTAATTATCTGTAGAATGGGTACAACAATAATGACCTGGTTCACTTTGTTGAATAGTCATAGATGATGGAAGCAACATACACTACTACTTGGTACCCATGGGAATCAAACACAGTGTCATACTCACCCATCCCCCCTATGGATCATAATCAACTCTAACTAACTTCTCTGAATAAAGATGGAGACAGCCTCTGTGACGTCACACACAGGTTTCTGGGGAGAGGTTTGAAAATTGGGAGCTATTCCACTGTTCTTGTCTGAATCCCTGCTCAACCTCTGAAGGGTTGTGAATGCAACCTGCCTTACTTCCTCAATTAGCTCCTCCCCCAGCCCAGGTGCAGTGTAAAAGGCCTGAGATGGCTCATTTCAGCCTCTTGCTGGTCCTTGCAGTGGTTGCCCTCTCAGGTGGTGAGTAGCACCCCCCCCCCCCCCCAGGTCCATTTTTGTTTGATTCCTTACTTTGGGGCTGTATGTTCGTTTAAAAGATTGTTTAATTGTCAATTGGGTTGCTGTTGTCAACCTTTTGCTCTTTTTTTCAGGAGGTTTTCTTGTACCTTTCTTTCATTTTCAGTGTGGCCTGGGTGTCCTCAGGTGGGGGGCTAGGCACCGTGCTGAAGACCTCACTCACTGGGGGACTTTTTGTGCATGTTTTGTGTAGTGTTTCTGTAGTGTAGCACCCCTGGCTAGTAGGAAGGGGTACTCTTCAGTAGTCTGCCTCCCACTGAGGCCCCAGCCCACTGATAGTTTTTCATTATACTTGTTAAAGTTTTAGTATTGTTGTAGCCGGCTTTTTAGATAACTTCTGTTAATAAACATAATTTTGCTTATATTTACCTTGTTTGAATTTTTTTTTTCCTCTTCAGCAGCTCCGGTTTCCCTTTAGGTTCAGTCCAGATTCATTTAGATTATGATCATAAAAAAAAACAAAACAAACAAACAAAAAAAAACTTTCAATTTACCTACTGCCTCTGCCTCCTCAGTCTCGACCCTGTGTCCTTGTATATAACTTTCTTATTGCATCATACTTCTTTATTTTTCTTTCGGTTTCCATATCCTGGGGTGCAAGTCCCCAGGTGGCGTTGTTGGTTTCAAGTTAGTCTCACCCCCCCCCCCCCATGTTATGCCCTCAGTTATGCAGAACCTTAAGCCAAATAAAATGAGATGTGTAAACAGTCGTCACTGATGGAGGAAATTAGCTGTTTGTCAACCCCCCCCTTTTTTTTTTTTAAGGGGGAATGTAGAGTTCATGGGCCAAAAATCTCAGAAGGCACAACTCCAGAAAAGTGCAGAGGAAACCAAATACTCATAAGTAGGATAGAGGAAGGGACACAGAAGAGAAACTAACTAATTGACAAGACCATGAGAATGATGTGGTGCATGGGATGGAATGGGGAAGACAAATGGGCACACACAGACACAGGAAAGAGACAAGGTGACTTCAAAATAAAATAGCAAACCTCAAACTAAACAGGGGAACACATGAAGGACATGACACTGTTGAGGTTTTTTTTTTTTTTTTTTTGCAGCATTCTGCTGTAAATTTGGACATTTTAACATGGGAGTCTATGGACACTGAATCACTGTGGGAGCAGGACACTAGTGGTCATTAGAGGAACTGCAGATTTTTTTAATTGGTCTTAACTTGATTTTTCAGCCTTGGAGGTGGATGCTTGGTGATGACCTGCTATAGATGACCTATGGTGTTGTTTTCCTGCTGTGGGAACAACATTTACCCTCTCTGATCTGCAATCTGATGCCCATTCTTAACATGCCTCACATTTTGACATGTTGTGATCGTAAGAAGTTTTAGATGGCAACTTGATGGGCGATGTAAGAACAACTATCCAGGCCCATGACACTACCTTTCGTTTGCCTTTAAACCTGAGAGCTCATAAACCAAATCAGTCTACCAGCAGATCAATAGCAGCTCGGCCCTCGTCCATCCAGGACCAAGCTGGTGGGTTATCAGCCCTGTAAATCATCATGTGTGCATCTGTTTGGGGTAGACAATGGAAAATAGCGAGGAGGGTGCTGCCATGGGCTTGTGTCAGTCCCGTGGAATGGGCCAGGGTTGCAGGCTCTGACCCATAAACCTTTTAAGAGAGGGAGAGACTCAGGCTGATAAAGTGCTATATCCCCAGGAATGAAGGACGGGTCGACCCTCAGCTACACACACACACAAACACAGACACACACACTCTCTCTCACACACACATACACAGCAGGAACACATACACACACAAACATTGAGTCATTTCCACATTAACATTAACCTCAGCACCATTACTGCTGTGAAGTGCCATTAAGAGGCGGATGTGGGGCCAAGGGGAGCAGATATTACTGAACAGGCTCCTCCCCTCAGTCTGCACTTCATGCCATGATTCTGTGGCTGACAGGGGAGGAATTAGTGGAATGAGAAGGGCAACTTATGGGGAACCTGAATGGGGTTTTGATATTATTAATCAATTATTTTTTTACGGCTCTAAAATTGCAGTGTTATACACAGTGTAATTAAAAACAGCTTTCTTAGCAGCACCTCTGAGAAACACATTTCTGTTTGGGTGGATCTCAGAGGTCATTGACCCTGAGCCACTGACACTGAGCCTCACCCATTACCACAGAAGGGGCAATTACAGCTTTTGATGTTGCTGCGCACCCAAAAGGAATTGACTTTTATAAACATACATGCAATCCATGGTTATGATGCCCCCTGCCTGACCCACATGATCCCAAATGAGATTTTTTCAATTTTGTTTATCCCATTAGCTGTTAAGTTTTATCCCTGACTGTGAAGATACAAGCCCTCTCTGATGGACACTACTGACCCTGGGTGATGTGTATACAACAGTACACTGCAGGGTCAAGATTAGACTTTGATGGCTGTCACATGTCGTTGCAGAACAAATCAGAATAAGCTAGAACCTAGTCAAATAGAATTTTATTTACATTTTTTAGAAGTGCACAGGCCCAAAATACCCATAAGTTCAATTTGAAAAGATGTGTTTGTTCATCCCAAACAACAGCCGTCCTGGGAATTTACTCACGTTGGCAAAATGTGGTGTAGACAATGTGACATCCTCAAGTGGGAGGGGTTGTGTGTGTGGGTATGTGTTTCTCTCGCGCTCTCCTTTTTCTCTTCCACCCAGGGCTTGATGGATTCATGGTCCTCCGGTGTGCGTGTCTCTGAGGGGGCGGGGCTGCGCCCTTTAAAACCATGTGGGGCCGTCTGCTCTCTCTCTCCATTCCTGGCGTGGCACCCTGCAGCTCACCTTTTGTTTCTTTTTGCATCCAACACTTACACTCACATCCATAAACCTGCATACACCACTGACTTGCCTGACTACAGACATAAATTGTGTTTTGTTAGTGTTACATTGTGTTGGTGTGTGTTAATAAATATTGTTTGTTGGCATATTCCCTCTTGCGCTTTTGGGGTTTGTCAGGGATCGGTGCCAGCTCTGACAACAATCAGAGATCAACAGTTTTACTCCATAATTATATATTAAACCAGGTTCCTCCTCCTCTCTGGTTCCGTGAGAATTGGAGAGAAGATGATTAGGGTTAGATGTTAGATGTGTTATCTGTACAAACATGTCACCACCTCTCTGTTTTCCAAAATTATGATAAAAATAATTCATCACTGAAATTCCAAGCCACACATACCTCCTTGTATGTTCAGTCAACTTTATTTTGTATTTTGTCACCTCATCATAAATCAAAGCCATTGGCCTGACAGGGTTTGACAACAGAAAGTAGTTTTGACTTACAGTCAATTGCACAGTACTGTGCAGTTGTTTTAGGCACTATAAGTAAAGTGAAGATGCTTTCATGAATAGTCTTTATTTATGGATTAACTTCACATAAAGTTCAGTCAGTTGAGAAACTTCTGCTGAGAACTTGCCATACTTCTTGTGTGGGTTAGGTTAGGTTTGGTTGTCTCAGTGTCTTCTGTCTCTTCATGTGACCCCAGGAATCAGTCATCTTACTGTCAAGTCAAATAGTTATTTTTGACACTGGCAGTAATGTTTGGGTCATTGTCTTGCTGCAGAATAAATGAATCAGAGGCCTCTTGAATGGTGCTGCACAATGAATAAGAATCTAAACATCTGAAATGCCTAAAATCTTTGCAGTATCCAACAGCATCCAAAAAGCATAATGTCAATGTTCACTCAACTTTTCTGTGTGCTTGTGGAGTTTGTGTTGGTATCTGCATTATGCCGGGAACTAGCTGTCCTAGTTGGAAGCGAACAAAAAATATGACATCCCATGGACTTTCCCAGACATTTTGGTCTGTTATATGCAACTGAGTGATTAATTTCATTCATTCAGTCAATGAAAATGACAACAAACAAAGTTCAATCCACATCAAATGAAATGAAAACAGATCTAATCAAAACATTCCACAACACTCAGATATGTGCATGCAGCTAGTGCTCTATCTATCTGTCTATCTGTCTGTCTCTCTGTCTGTCTGTCTGTCTGTCTATCTGTCTGTCTATTTATCTATCTATCTTTTTGGCTCACACCGTCTGGCACTCCATCAGTAGCAGTACCAAAGGCGAGCAGCACAGCGTGTTGTTGTACTATATACTGTTTATTACACAATAGCTATAGATTAGGTCATTAGTTAGGTAATGTCCAAGACGTTTGGGAAGGTGTTAAGTTAAATTAAAATCTGTCAAGCATTGATATTCTTACATATAGTACCTTTAAAGTTGTATTGCTTTTAACAGCTGTGTATAGCTGGCAGCTAATTTGGTAACATAAAAGGCAAGTAGGTGGGAGAAGGCAGAAGCATATGGCTATTTCCTGGGGGCAATTTAAACTTGAGAGGTATTGAAATGATAGTTGGTTATAAAGAAAGGGAAGAGATGATGACTCACTGGCTTTCCTCTGTGGACCACCCTCACATTTACAAACTACTTGAATTAAAACAAAAAGGAAAAAAAAAAACAAACAAACAAAAAAAAAAAAAAAAAACAGAAAGGACAGGGGGATAGAAAACGTTATCAAAATTATTTTTTAATTATCTTTTCTCCACCGCCACCATCTATAGCAAAGATCAATCAGAACAAAATGCAAAGTGAGACCTCGAAGGACACAACAGTCAGATCCTTCAAATTCAGGAGATGATGGCTACGTTTCTACATTTGAATAAACCTTCGAGATGAGATGACCTTGGTCACACAGCAGTGACACATTCGGTCTTCAAATGCAGCCTTCAAAGGATGCAGTTCCTGAACAGAGACACAGCTGACCTTTATTATGTACACCTAGCTTACACTGTTACAGCAGTCTTGCTATGAATCCTCCTTTTGTGAAGGTTTAAAGATTAACAAAACAGTTTCAGAAGTGTCCATTCAAATGAATGATCATTTAGGAGGATGATTATTTAGCCCATTGATTTTAAAAGTGTTTGAAAGGTCTGTCTGTATAAATAGAGACATGATGATCTGGTACATTTGCCTGTACAGAGTTCAGAGGACACACACACACACATCCCAGAGGAGAAGACCAGCAGACAGTGAGACCATCGCTGAGGTATAAGCCTGTTTTAATAAGTTTGAATATATTTGTGCAGTCGCTCAGTTAAAACACGTCAGCCCATATGAAAATATCCATGCCAGTAATTACATTCACCTCTTGAGGGAATGTCACGTCTATGTATTAGTACAAATACATTTTTTCATGTCTTGTGCTAAAAAAAAAGCAAAAAGAAAGCAGAGAGGATCCACAGGAACAGGAGATGTCAAAAACAATTACCGTCATTGAAGTGTAATATTTCCCCATGAAACTGGGAGTGTGTCTCATTTCAGATGGTGCTATACCCAACAGGGTGATGAGGGCTCGGATACAACTACTTTTCTTTTCTCTTTTTATTTGGTCTCTAAACACATTTGTCAATCAACCAAGCATAAAAGGACAAGTTGTCGGGAGACGCTAGCAGTCTAGTCTTCTTTCCTGTGAGTAACCAATGCAAACAAACAGTTTCAGGTTACAACGATGACAGCGCACTCTGTGAACGCACCTCTGAAAAGCCTCTTCGGGGAGGCAGGGAATGCAATGCTGCATTCCTTCATGTTTTTCTCCCTCTCATTAAATAAATGCTCTATAATTCCTTTATTTGCATATCATCGTTTAAGCTGCTTTTACTGCTGTCTGTAGCTTTCATGTCAGTAAAACTGCATTATAATTCACACTTGTGTGTTTTTACATGCGTCTTGTGGCGGTGTCTTAGCTGGAATTGCTCTAGTCTTAGTGACGGCACATAAGTGCTTGCTCTCCTTTCATTCCGAACATGCTGTTGCCATCAAAGCTGTAATTATGCAATAAACTATTAAAGGGTTTGTGTCTCCATCCCGATGCTGTCAGGTGTGGCAGGATTTTGCCTAAAGGTTTGTTTTGTTTGTGTTCTTTGATTCGGGTGCCTTGAACCAGTCAGTAAAAATGACAGTTTTGTTTGCACAGTGGTTTTGCTGCCAGAGTGTGTGGCCCCAAAGAGCAGGAGGCCTGAGCTGAAGAGTTGTTATTATAATGTGGCATGTTAACATATTTAATAATTTGATCAAGTTTTAAACAGAATTCATCCATTTCTGGATTTCAGTTGAGATCATGCGTTTCCTGTGTGTAGCGCTACTTGACTCGACTCGACTTTTTTTTTTTTCTTTTCCACTAGGAATAATTTTTGGTAGCTGGTACTTTTTTTGGGAACGCCTCGAGTCTATACTAAAACTTGACACCAAAGGACTGCTGGCCACTGATTGGCCAGAGTGTCGTCACTTTTAAAAACACACCAGCAGCAGTGACCACTGATCTGTACTGAGCTGCAGATGCGTGTGTTTGGAGCTGACAGGGGGATCGAAGAAAGAGAGGTAGATGGAGTGACCATAGCAGCCGTGCTTCGACGACCAGCCGAGCATAGCTGTAACCGTACAGTGGAAAAGGGCCATTCGACTTCTCTCTGGAGATCTAGTAACAAAAGAGAAACCTAATGCGTGGTGGGTTCTGGTGGGCGGTACTTTGTGTTGTGCTGTAACATCACAAAGTTATAGAATTCCTACAGGCTGTTTTTTAGGCTCAGTTTGTAAAGAGGCTGTGTGTATTCCGCTGTGGACTGACACATTGGCATTCATGATATTAATATCAAACTTAGACCTCCTTTTTTTTTTTTTTTTTTTTACAATATTGGACCTTTAAGCTTACATTTTAGTGTGTTTACATGCATTTTTGCATATTCAGAGAGCAGTGTAAGAATTTCTACTCATATTGTCTCCCAAAAAACATTAAACAAATAAAGTAAAAAATTAAGTTACTGCACATGTAACTTTCCAGAACATGTGCTTCAGCTGGGAGCAGCAAAGTCTGGTAGCTCTGAGTTTTTACTCAACCTTTGCTTTATTTTGTTGTGTTTTTGTATGTTTTTGTTCTCATTCTTCAGGAGAGGAGCTTCTGTCATTGAAAATGGAGCAAGTCTGGAGGATGCCACCCTGTTCCAGCTGGATGAGGAGCTGCTTTCATGGTTGCTATGCTGGTGGTGCAGAGGTTAAAGGCTTGGAAGTGGAGATGTACTGTAGGTCCTTTCTGCTGTCAGTCATCATGTAAAATATCAACTCTCTGCTCAACAAGAGTGATGAGGAGCTGGAGATATAGATGAAGACTCAGGAAGTAGACATTTTTTCAAATCAAAACAATACTTGGTACATCCCACCAACGGCTACTGCTGAAGTTCCATGTGAAGGTCTCCATGAAGTCGTTGCTAGGATACAGACTAAACATCCTGAGGCACTTGACTTCAGTCATGTCTCCCTGATGGACTCACTGAGGGTGGAGAGATACACGCTGGTGGAGGCCATTCTGAACAACTCAGATCATCCTCTTCATAACACCTTGATGGACCAAGAAAAGAGCGGTGGTGGACGGCTCCTCTCTCTTCACTGCAGGATGGAGAAATATAGAAGATCCTTTGTACCTTCAGCCATCAGGCTTCTTCATTCTTCTGCAAATGGTTGATGAGCTGACAGACAAATGAATTTCCCTTTGGGGATTAATAAAGTAATTCACATTTATATTCATATATATTCATATGCAACTGATATAGCACAACATAGATTCTGTCAATATAAAACAGAAATCTGAAAAAAAGTCTCATAAGATCTACAATTGACATTTATCCTGTGTAGTGGCTGTTCCCTGGCTTCTCTCTGGAGCTCTAGTAACAACCAAGCAGAAGAGAGACTCTGAGTCACTCTTCTGATTGGCTAATTGATCCTCTGAGTGATCAAATGAAAATATAGCAGATTTCAGGTAAAAAGAGAAATCAAATCCTGTAAAGCTGGACTATAGGTTTAGAAAGGCTGGGCCTGAGGATATCACTGTGTCTGCATCATCATAGTGACATCACAAACTTACAGAATTGCAACACTGGTTTTAAAGCTCAGTCTCTGATAGAGACTGTGTTCATTTTTCTTTAGCCTGAGGCCTTGATACTTTTAGAGAATTAACCTAGAGCTGCTTTATAATCAATAAACACAAACCTATGCACATTCCAAAATTGTTGTCATCCTCAAGTCTAAGAGCCTAACTTGTCCTCTTTCTTGCTCTCTCTCTCTCTGTCTCCCTCACACACACACACACACACACACACACACACACACACACACACACACACGTATACAGTATATTCCACTTAACCAGATGTGATTGTATCAGGTTTCACTGGACACCTGAGTGAACAGAACAATAATAGCATGATTCAGAATCAAGGGTTCACTTACAGTCTGACACTTTACAGCACCATATGGAAGTCTGCTGTCTTTTCTTTAAGTTTAGCAATAAACCAAAAGTCTTTTTTTTCATACAGAAGAATTTCTACCTTTTTCCTGAAGGTTTTCACGTCAAATGTTCCACAACTTTAACAACATACTTCCTGCTATTTTGATGTTGACTGTGAGAGCTTGTTTACTATGCACAGTGGTGGGCAGTCTTACGGATGTGTGCTTTGGGGAGGTGGAGGGAGGATCTGACCTGCCACTCACAAGACAATGACACAGATTAATTTGTGACTCAGCTGTGATTGTGTTTTACTGCAGGAGATGTGGCGAGGATGTGAACCCCAACATAGTGCCCCTTTAACAGCTTCTACTTTCCAGCAGCAAGTGGCAATGCTAAAAAAAATGAAAAAAGAATGAGAATGGAAGAGGTGGGATGTTATTACAGAGAGGGCGCTACAGGAAACAAGAAAGGCTGGCACAATGGAAGCAGGGTCACCATGGCGATTGTCATTTCTGGCCACCGCACCACGCCCCAGTATTCACAATAGACTGCATCCGCTGTGTAGGCAGCTGCTTCTTATAAACCAGGAAACTGACAAGAATATCTAGAAACTCAGGATGAAAGAAAAAAAAAAAAGACTGGCTGAGTGCATACATACTTAGAATGGAAATCTAACATCACAAGTACCCCACCGTAGTAGTTATAGTTGTGGCAACTGCAACTGTACCATCCAAATTCTCCATTTATATTCAGGAGCAGATGGTTGGCTGTGAGAAAATGTATGAGTAGAGGAGCAGAAGTAATGTAGCGCTACCAGTCATGCTTAAGTCTGCTGGAAGACTCAACCTGCATGAGCACATTTCATTTTCCATGCATAAGATATAGCAGGGCTGTGTCTGTCTAATGCAGGCAACACCACCTCTCTCCCTCACTCACTCTATCACTTGTCATCAACAAAATCTAAAATGACCACTGGGTTTCAGTCCCATGTTGCAGTGATTATTTCTGACCTCAGTGCAGGATGCACATCTGTTGAATAATGTTTTCTAAATAATTTACTTATTTTATATCAGCATGTATTACTTTGATTGTTTAGACATCCATCCCAGTAACAAGTTGGATCATAGTATCAACCTCTGGGTCTGTCAAATTAAGGTAACTATGAGGAACTATGCAAGTCTGGTCGCTTTTCCACTGTTTTGCAAACCCTCCGCCTGGTCATGTGCATTTGTTTTTAACAAAGCCAGTGAAAAAGCAATCCATGGAGCGCTGGATAATGTTATATATATATATATATATATATATATTTGTGTGGTCTTGACTGTCATAAAAAATTACAGGTTACAGAGGGCGTTTGTGTCGCGGTACGCAGAGATGAGAGCCGAGCATCTAAGTATGCACTGATGTTGCCAGGTTGGTTTTCAGCCAAGAGACGCCAGGTGGAGGGCAGAGAGCCTCCATTCTTCCTTGTAACAAGTTACATGTCGTGTATGTTACCATAACAATTACTCTGAAGCTGTTTTTTAAGGTAAAAATGTATCATAGTCCATAGTCCAAATAATGAATTAAACATGTTTTCGGTCTGTTTTAAAATAATGTATGATTATGTACAATTGGGGGTATGGTTGCTTTGAGTGACCAGGAGTGTATGCTTGCCCCAAACTAGCCTGCCCCAAAGTCTTGGTTTTACACATGCCCCACCTCTTTGACCATTTAAATGTACTCAGGTGTGGACAAGCAGCTTCACACCTTCAAAACTGCTCTTCACAAACATGCGTGGGATGTTACAGGGCGACGTTCATCTTTGTTTACATGCTATGGTTGGATCCACGAGACATATATATTTTGTCTTTGAATGTCTACTCATTCCCATGGCAACCATTGGTGACACACAAACACGATTCAATCAAACAGAGAGAGAGGTGTCTTCTATTGAATTTGCAACAAACCAAACTCAACAACAGCACAGGATTCCTCTTGTTTAGCTAACTCCTGTGTTCCCCAGCAACAGTCAATTAAGTGCTGCAACAAGTGGCTGGTAAAATTAGATGTCCATGTGATACTAAACCAGATCTTGGGTCTGTATGCTGTGAAAGTATCAAAGCCTTTGTGCACAGTGAAAACTGCCTTTGTTCAGAAACTTAACCTTGAAACAAGTCATCAGGATTGATGTCCACCTCCACCCAACATCCATCTTGCAGAATTTGCCTCTCATTACACACACAATGGTGGCACCAAACCCACACCATGAAGAACATCTGCGCTACAGGGTCTTGATCATGCATGCTTTGACATGACAGGAGCTTGGGATCAAAACCCACAAACCCTGTAATCAGTGGACGATCCACTCCTACTGAGACCAGTGGAGTCAAATATTAGTCATTAAAATATCAGTCTCATCTACACAAAGAACCGTCTGTCCACTGGGGCTGATGACATTGCTGGTAGCAGTTCATGTTTCATGTTTTCATTCTGTAACTTTTTTTTCTTTTTTTTTTGAGCTTCCAGTGTGATATGGTGTGGAAAAATCAGTATTCAGAAACAACCAAACTAGCACATAAGTCCTAGGGGTTGAAACAGAGATGCTGGTTTTTATTCTAATTTTAAACTAATTAAAGCTTACTTTATTCTCAATTACTTTCTTGTCAGTTTGCACAGCATAAACGATGTGTTCTAATGCAATATTTGACTAAAATAAACACGGCGAAGTTGTGTTAGTTTTAATGAATGCTTCTCACCCAGTGACACTGACACACTAATTAAAAGAGAGCTAAGTAAGTTGCAGCCGTTAGCACGCTGAAGTTCAAACCTTAGACTTCACACTCCTGGAAACACTCACGTTTTTTTTTTTCCTCTTCTCTCTCTTTTAAATTAACACCTAGATCCTTCACATACACATGCATTCACCATCAGCTGATGATTAAACATTTTAACATGGCTGCAGACGACTGCGTGAAGGTTTAATTTCCTGTATTTCTTTTAGCACCAAGTTTACTCACAGTAAACAGACAGGCAATATTTTAATTCACCCTTTGTCTCTGTGAAGTGTGAATTGGCAGCTTGTTAGTCTATTCACTCACACAACTGCGCTCTAAAAGCCAATTGGTTGTCAAGGTAACTGTTTCACTATCTATATTTTATTGTCAATCTACATTTTATTGATTTGTCCTCTGTGTTTTTTTGATTTGCAGAACTATGGGAGATGTCTCACCCTTAGAGAAGTGACCACACACAACTCCTCAATGGCTGATTTCTATTTATGGAATGGGTGGCTGGTCATTAGGTCAGCTAAACAGCCCCTGGGCAGGCTGGCAGGTAGTCCTGGTCACATGATGTGACCTGAGACGCCCCTGATGTAGAAAAAGATGCTGTTGGCTTTGATGACAAAATGCCTCCACTGGCTGGTGTCACAATCAATTAAAAGTGAGATGAATCTGACATAGGTTAACCGCCCTTGCATATCATTTGAATATTATTACAGACATTTGAACATAAGGACAAAGAAATGATCCAGCAGAGTCATGCAAAATGAATGTAGAGGTGTCAGATACAACAAACTGCAGGACTCCTTGAGTTGATGTGTGAGGAAAAAACAAAAGGCTGCACCCTGTCTCAACTGGGGCTTCACTGTACACGACTGCAGCCTCCACAGAGAAAAAGTAGTATGTTCTGAGAAATCTGTGACATTCCATATTCTCATTTCCCCATGAAATATGAACACATGTGAGCCTAAATGGAGAGGAGTTCAAGCCTCGCCCAGTTTGCTTTTATATTTCACGTCTCAGCTCACGGTTCTGAGCACAGCTGCTCTTGGCCAGCCAGGAAATTGCACCTGAAATTGGTCCTGCGGTCCGAGCATCTTATAAAACCCATGTTGTAGGTATGAAAGTAAATGAAAGAAGCAAAGAAAACAGCCTCTCCACTTCTCTACATCCACCACAGACATATTTGTCACCATTCTAGGAGGATTTCTTGTCCGCTTGTAGCCAATGGCCACCAAAGAGGGTCAGTGAGCCATGCTGCTAACAGTCTGGAGCAAAAGAATCTAAAATGAAAGTGGGTGTCTGTTTTCTTTGGCCACAAGCACACATAAAAATAAATCCCAGATTCTCTGTCTTTCTTTTCTGTAACGCACCCTCTTGTTTTCAGTTTTTCTGCTATTTCTATAAATCAGTTGGGTTTTTGGTATGTGCTGCCTGTTCTCTGGGAGTGAATGGGAGGGCTTGGATTTCACTGATCTGGGCAAAACCACAATTGAATAGAACTGTGCACTGGGTTTCATTATAAATTGAAATAGATAATTGTATGTGTTTTGCTTTGCTGGACCTGAGCCTTTTTAGAGTGCTTTAGAGACTGTAGGCTGTCAACCTGGTCATGTGTCAGTGCCAAACACTGGAGGAAATGTATATTTAGTGGTTACTCTCTGGAAAAGGTGGTGCTGTGGGTTACCTCAGACCTTTATATGTGCCAACATTTTCAGAGCTGCATAGAGCAGCAAAAATAGGGGATGTAAGAAGATGTATACAAATCATACCTATATATACACACACATGTTTTTTTTTCCTCTGGTAACAGAAGGGATTGAAATGGAGTTAAGAGCCAAACAGTGAATGAACAACTGATTGCTCTCAATCAAACAAAAGATAAACATTGAGCTTCTCCTGCTTTCATTTCAGTCCAGAATGTTCAGTCATCATCATTAGAATAAAAAGGTATTCAGAGGCTGTATTATTTGGCCTCCATTGTTATGGGGTCAGATGGGCCGGGTGACATTTTTGGAGATTTTCAAATGACCCAAGAGCTGGAAAAGGTTGGTTGGAGTACTCAACAATGGATTTGCTGCACAGGGTTACCAGGCACAAACATAAGGGCCAAAGGGATTGTGGGATCCTGTGTCGGACCCTTACAGTTCGATATGACTGTGGATTTCCATTTTAAATGTCAATGTCACCATTATGAGTCTAAGAGGTGAAAAAGGACATTTGTCTCTCTGTGTCTTTATAGTTACTTAAATACTCAGTGGACAGTTTGATTTTGCCCCTGCTGAAATCCCACAGTGAAAATTCTGAATCTGTCCCTATTTATTACAGTGTCACTGCTGTATGTCCATTGTGTCTGCACATAAAATGAGACTTCAACACCTCAATTACTGCAGAAGAAGCATGTGTGTGGAGAAGCATGAGTGTCAGTAATATAACATTTCATTAATTAAAAGTAATTGTAAAATAAATTCCATGAATAAACTGATTAACTAATTCATTATTTTTTAATGGATAATAAAGACTTGTTATATCCTGTGGCTGATTTGCATTGTTTTACCTCCTTTTACCAGCATGAGACCCAAAGTGTCAGGGAAAGGCTAAGTGGAGGAGCTAAAGCTAAATGACTATGCAAATCAAACAGCTCATAAGAAAACCAACAGGGAAATGGAAATGCAAATGGAGATAGGAAAGAAAATTGCCTTTTTAGATAGTGAATTAAAATCTGTGTACTTAATACTTAATTTCTGCTTTTAAATTGCATTTTTAAAGAAATTTGTTGAATTCTATCATTTATTCATACATTTATTCATTCAGGTGTTTTTGATGATGTTGTTGTCTGTTTTATGTTGTTTCTGTAACTGCCTTTCATTTATATATTTTATTTTTTTTTACTTTGTAATATTGATTTACAAAATTGAACATCTACATTTAATTGTACAATTTCACTGAAATGGTTTATACAGATTTCCCTGCTAGGCTACTTAAATATAATAAATTAACTACTTAAATTATAATACATTTCTGCAATCCAGGAATACATGTAAAACTCCACATTATACAGAGTAGCTACACTATATATGTGAATAGTAAAGAGCAGGGGAGCAGAATCACTCAGGCCTCCATCTGTACATCCCTCACTAATATCAGACCAGTCATATCTACAGGATGGAAAATGAATTTCCCGTAAGGAACAATAACTAACTAACTAAATAAAAGAATAGTGGAAAACAAGCCTTAGGCTCTTAACCCTGTAGGTTCTTCTAAACCATTGAAGAGCTGTAGCAGTGAATTTACCAAGACTGCATGGCATTATAGAAATCACTCTCCCAACTGAAACAGGTTTTGCATTTGGACCGTGTGTGGAGGAGAAGATTCCATGTTCTCCATGGGAGCTGCACATGGGCCCCACAGGGTTTGCAACATCCTTGCAGTATGTGCAACACCCATAATATATAACAACATTGCAAGTATTGTAAAATGATGTGTGCGCAAACACACAGGGGTGCCCAAGTGATTCCAGACTTTTGGTCTCTTTATGATTTATGCCATATGTCAAAACTGAGTTATAATACAGGGTATTACAGAAGGTATTCTCACTTATTTTTTAAGCTACACAAAGAACCTGGCATTGTGTTGTTGAAGCTAACAGTAAAATATTATTCATTTTAATTAATTTAAGCTGCGTATTAATTGCTGCTTAGTAAGCCTAATAATTCATAAAGTTTTAAATGCTGGTTTACTAATAAGAGCAAAAACATATAGCATTAAAGTCTTCTCTCTATCTACTCGGTCAGTGCAGGTCCAGTTAAAAATTCATCTTCTACTGTAGCTTATTGGGTCTTTAGGTGCTTAATGCACCATTATGTGGACAAGCTAATTACTAACTTTAACTGTCTGCTTAGTGTGAGTCAGTTAATGTACAGTGGGCCATATTGTAGTGGTGAACATGCAACCAGCTGCATCTTAGGTGCAGCTTTAAACTGCAACTGACAGGAAAAACAACAAAATATCATCAGAATTGCTCCTTAATTTTCAACTTATTATGCAAAACTGGTTTCAAAACAATCAGCTGAAATGCAGTTTTTTCATTGTAAATGACCTCAGGTGGAAAATGTTTGACTTTTTTTTTCCACTGAGAAGACGATTTAAAATCCAGTCTGAGGCTATGATACGACACAACTGCCACAGCCAGCCAACCTGCTATAAGAAATGCCTGAGCTGCAACTGTGCCCTTGAGAAGTGCTCTTAAAAATAGCGGTCGTCAAATATGCAGCTGTATAATTGGAATATTAGATAAACTCAAAGAAATGTGAGTTATGGCAGCCGCCTTGAATGAGAGGTAATAAAACCCCCCTCACTTTTGGAGAGTGCAGTATAACGGGAGATGAAGGGAGGGCAGGAGTAGGAATGGGGTAGGAGGAGAGAAGTGATATATCTCCTGCCCTTCCCAGCCCTGATTTTCCACAGTGATTGGAGGCCCTCCACAAATGATGAGTGAGGCAGCTGTGAGAGTGCGGAGGCTCTGCAGGTTCACGGCAAAGTCAACGCCTTCCAATCCCTCTAAACCCTCACACCGCTCACTGCAGAACACCGTGCCAAAATAAAGCCAAGTCCACCTGTGTATTTGAACGTGAGCGTCTGTTGGTGTGTATTAAGGCTGCATTTATCAGCCTGCACTTCACTGTGTGTGGTAGAGTGGGTTTGTTTTTTGTATATATACAACCGGTGGCTTTATATGTGTGTGCACCTCTGGCATGCACATTTCAGCAGGGTGAGCGTTTGTCTCTTGACATCTCAACATTATGACAAAGCAATTCCTGTGTGGGTTAGAGGGTTGATTTTCACCCAGTGACCACTGCATGGGTTTCTGAACAATGGTTAATTGAGGATATCAATCCAACATGACCCTGTCTCGATATGCAGCAATCCACAGTTAAATGAGATTGTGGTTAATCTAATTATTACTTTTTTTTGTCAACCATTATTGACAGTGAGTAAGTTTACATGGTCAACCAAATGATTCTGATTTAGGTCATACTCCAATTAAGGAACTGATTTCTGATTACCTTAATCTGATTAAGGTCATAGTTGAAGTAAAGATGTCTTAATTAGTAGTATTCCTGTTTTAGCCACAATAAACACATGTACAGACCTTAATCGCAATATTAACATCTTTATTTTATACTTTCATCCAGTATCTCCAAATTGTCACAGTGGCATAAAGTTAGTGAATGATAGTACAAATGTTGCTGGAGACGATGACTTTGTCTTTGTGCATGACAAATAAGTAGGCCTAAGAAGTTGTACTGTCCATACTGAACTGAAATAAAACCACAATGAACTGTTTGTTTAGGATAGGATGCTCTGGAGGGAAAGTCAGATGGCATGATGTAGGCCTACAGATTTGTGTCATTAATTAATAAATTCTCTATAACATATAAACGGGAACATGAAAAGAATATTTTAAAAGCAAATTATGTAAACACCTTAATCAGAATACTGTCTTATTGGGAATGGGGTCAATAGTCAGATTACTGCCATCCATGTAAACACAGTCAGAGAGTCTACCATGTCTGCCTTTAAGATTCAAATGTGTACTGCAGAGTAAATGTATGTGTGTGTGTGTGTGTGGTAACAAAGGAACATGTCACTGACAGCAACACTGTGGTTTTAAAGTGTTTCATGCTTTACAGCGGGTTATGGATAACAACAGTGCTCTGTGGCTCTGGGGAGGAGGGTATAATCTGGGTTTTGACAAATTCTTTATTTTTTGTGGGGTAAATACATTGTTTTTTGTGTATTTATGAGATATGTTGACATCTGAAGCCACAGTCAACAGCTGGTTAACAACAGACTAACAGAAAACAGTATATTAACATATCAAAATTGATATATAGATATCATAATCGTCACTTGTTATCACTTGTTATCTTCCATATTTCATCACAAGTGCAATACATGATGATGTACTACATTGCTTGGTTAGTGACAATCAGTTATGCATTATTTTTCATAATGCATTGTGGGATACAAAAAGAACACAATATATGGTCTAATCAAAATGTATTCACACAATGTGGTGAGCTGACTGTGGGCGGAGCCTGTGAATCTGTAGTGTCACAACAGTTTACAACAGTTCTGTCCTGTCAGATGTCAGTCACAGAAAAAGATAGGCCTCAATATGACATGAATTTCACATCATTTAAAATCAAAATGTGATCTCTTACAGCTGATAGTAAGTAAGAACTCTTTGTTTCTAAAGGCACACTGCTGAATCCTCTCTAAACATCTACATTCACATTTTAACTGGTTTTGTATTATAGTAGTACCAGCTGAAAACAGATCCACTGACCCCCCTCTGTAAACAGATAGACACTGGGTTTGATTGGAGACAAGCTCCCTGTTTCTAATCAGCTCTCCATTCTCTCCAGGGTCCCTGTTTCCAAGGCAGCAGTGCGCTATTCACACACGTTCACTCACTACAAAAACAGGCTTGATAAAAGTTGGTGTCAACTAGAAAATATGAGAGTTTGTTTTTAGAAATATTCTTTATGCCCTTTTCAGTGAACATAGAGTCTATATCTAAACAAATGGAATGTGCGATATGATATGATACAATACGATATGATACGATATGATATGATATGATATGATACGATACGATATGATATGACATGAAACAACAGAACACCACCCCACACCACACGATACGATACGATACACTTTATTGTCCCCACGGGGAAGTTTGTCTTGGACTCATACTGCTGCATACATTTCACATCATGCTTCCACAGCACACAGAAATAATCAACATAACATAGAACATAAAAACAAAAACGACCCACAAACAATTGATCATGAAAAACAATGAAGAAAATGTTCAAATGGCCTGGACAAAGACTTAAGGTTTATAGCATGTAACTTCAATGAGCATTGAACACTGATCACTACATTCATTCATAAAAGTTGGTTGTGCACTGACTACATCCAGATGGCCCCTTGCACACTTGAATGGAATAAGATGGGATAAGTTTAATCACAGTCAACACCTTTTAGAGTTTTTCCCAGTCAGTATTTCCCAGCCTGCTCTGTGAATCAGTCAACAGGCTGAGTGATAAGTTTGCTCTGGTTCTATTTTGCACAGTTGTTCCACCTCCTAAGTTATATCATGTTTCAAATGTAAAACCCTGACTAGTAACTGGCTGAGCTCTGCTTAGATAAGGTAACTCTGTTATTCTGACTGTAGCCTGACCGACGGTAACTGACAGCAACTGACAGGTAAACAATATCACTTTATACCAAAGCCCATATAATAAACCTGCACAATATTAAATGCTGTACATATCAGATTATTCTGGCTGGGCAAATGATCCAGTTACGTTGACAACTCAAAGTGCTGGAGGAGCTGGGGATCAAACCACTGACCTTGTGATTAGTGGGTAACTCACTCTTCCTCCTTACCAGAGAGAGAGAGAAAATCTCCTCCCCTCCCTCATTGCACTACAGCACAGTCATGGTATCTAGCTGGAGAATGTCTCACACACCATTCTCTACAGTTTGCTCACCTGCTGTATGTTAGAAAGACATGAGAGATTTTTGAAAACATTGCACACATGGGAACATACTGTATGTATCAAAACCAAGACCAGGTCTGGTGGATCTATCCTCAAGTCTTTGTGATGTTTCTGAATTGAATGTTTCTATTTATGCTGTAGTCTGCAAAATGTGTTTCTAGAGTATCAGTAGTCAGTATAATGCACCTATTGATCTGTGCATTTCAGCAACAAAGAAGCACATCAACAGTTTTTTTTTTTTTTTTTCCTTTTTCTTTTATTCATACAACTTCTTGTCTAAATAACCCTAACCTAACAGTTTGGCGCACTGACTGATGAGTTACCTTCATCCAAAAGTTGAAAGCAGATTATGAAAAAGTATGGAGTTAAATGAGATTTCAGAGTGTCAAACTGAGAATGTGCAGGTTTAGTGACTGATGAGAATGTAAATAATGGTAACAGATTGATATAGAACTTTTTGCTTGAGAGTAGATTTTTGTACACGCTGTACATATGGTGTATTTTTCTACTGGGATGACAGTGCACACTGGCTGGATGTACTGTCAACCAAGATATTAGTTTGCAAGTGTTTTTATATGGTTTGAGTATCAGCTGAAAACATTCATAGTTTTTCTGGTGATGATTCTGTTTGTGCTCTCTGACACTCTCCTGCACATCATAATAAGATTGTGTGTGTACCTACTTCTAAAAGAAGAAGATGAAGAAGAAGAAGAAGAAGACGAAGAAAAGCCTGCATGGGCACTCATCACTCCACCCTCAATCGTTTACGCTCCACTAGCAAGTCAGAGGTCTAATTATGCATTTGAGCGTGAGAGTTTAATTTGCACTTTTCATTTGGAGTGATTGGCATTCGCATAAGTTATGCTGAATGCTGTTTAACCAAAAGGGGAGGCAGGCTGTAGGCACGAGGCTTCATCAGTGCACCACTCCACTCACCCTGGTTATTCATGTTGCAGCTAAATGTATATTCATGTCCCTGCAAACCTGAGAGTGTTAGAGCAAAAGTCCTCATGTTGAATTTAGAAAGTGTGTGTGTATCTGTGAGTGTGTGTGTAGGAGGATGAGGTCTCTCTCTGTTTGGTTTGAATCCAATGATATTATCCCATGTACTGCATTTTCTTACGGTGTGTGTGTGTTTGTGTGTGTATCTTCAAATATTTTATTTGAGTACTAGGAAATAGAGATGCAGTTCCCAGCATTCCTGCTGTGAGGGCGAGGCCTCCTACTCCTCAGGGGCCAGCAGTTGCAGTTGTGAGATCTTAAGAAACGCACACGCAAACAGAAAGACAAACAGTTTTATTAAAATGCATGAATACACAGTATCACTCATACATATCAGCATGCTCGCTCAGGTGCATCAAACACGCAGCCCCACACACACACACACACATGCACTCAAACACCTGCTCGCAGACACTGCTACCTCACCCCACCTGCACCATGCACTCCTCTCCAAGAGCCAAGTGACCCCCCCCATTCTTTCCCTCCTCTTCTTCTTTTGTTTTATTCTCTAGTAATCAGTAACTTTGTCTTTCCCTTTCTGCCTTTTCAGCACCCTAACTACCTCCCCCAGCAGTGATAACTGCAACCCATGCATACACTCATAACTCCCTAATTAACAACGTAGTTTACAAAGGGAGGGGGTGAGCAGGTGTGGAGTAAACAATTAAGAGAACAGAAAATTGCTGCATAAAGACTTTTGAGGAGCACAGTTGACCCTTCATAATCCTGCCTGTCTGTTGCATCGATGGCCAATCACACCTCATCTGTTCATAGAGCTTCTGCCTTCTCTCTGCTGCCCTTTGGGAAATGGGGGAAATCATTCTGAAAGCTAATAATGAAACCCACATGAAAGCTATGATTGGGTCACATGGTGCAGAGACATGTCAATCAAACTTGACGCAGCAGGAATTGGGAGCAACTGGGAGGAAAAGTCAAGAGACATGAACCAGAAATAAAGATGAGGGTAGAGGATGTGTATGTGCTGTTGTTTCCCTGAAAAGATTTGCTGATCATGCATGCTCCTTTTTTTAGCAATGTCCTACTTCATATTCATCCTCACCTGCCCAGTGCACCTGGCCCTGCTGATGCTGCCGGCCAGTGGAGCACCTGCAATCTATGCCTTTCTCATGTGTATTATTGTTTTAATAGTACTTTATTTACTGTATACCAGTCATTGTTATTGGTTTCAAAAGGTCGATTTGAGTGGTTAAAAGAAGCATTTCAGCATTTTAGTGCTCCGGAGTTCTAAAATGAGACATAGGATTCAGTATTTTTGGAGCTTGACTCATTATTCTATGATTCCTATAATGCAAATTTATAGTCTTTGCTGCCTGGTAAATGTCCGCAGTTTAGCCCTGTCCCACTCCCACAAATATTGTCTGAAAAGTAAAATATCACATCCATGTTATTCCTGTGGGGAGTAGGCTGCATACATTTTCAAAAACACACAAGAGTGGTGATGTTACACGGACATTTTGCTGTGTCAGTATTCATATATAGTTTGTCAGTGTCAGGCAAGGCAAGGCAAGGCAAGGCAAGGCAAGGCAATTTTATTTGTATAGCCCATTTTTACAAACAGTCTGTCTCAAAGGGCTTTACACAGCATTATGACAACATCCTCTGCCCTTAGACCCTCACATCGACTGAGGAAAAACTCCCAAGAAAAAATGGAGAAACCTCAGGGTGAGCAACAGAGGAGGGATCCCTCACCCAGGACGGGCAGACGTGCAATAGATGTTGTATACAGACAAGAAAACAATTTGCAACATGGAATATGGAAAACATGGAAATGGAATCAGTCAGATAACGAAAAATGATGGAGGAAGCTTCTGGTGGGCAGGGAGGGAAGGCCAGCTTAATGGGACTACTGGACGGCAGACTGGGTCATGAGCAGGGAGTGCAGACCGGTTTAACAGCAGGAGAAAGGAGGTGATGGAGGCGGTGGTTGGTTGGTTGGTGCAGGGGGATGGAGCTCTGAAGAGATCTGTGGAAATACAGAGAGAGTGCGAGACACCAAGGCCGGACTACAAAGTGCAACAAATAATCAAAGCTGCAAGCGGCGTTGACAGGCCCTCAAGGCTCCGCTGCCCCGCTGCCCCGCCGCCCCATGCCTCTGTGCCTTCACGATCCAAGACCTCATGCCCCCATGCCCTTTGACCTTTAAAAAAAACCAAACTTTACCACTCAATTCAAAATGACTGACTTCCTGTTTACTTCAGGCCATGGCTGCCAGAGACTTTTTTGTGTGTCTGGACATGTTCTATCAGCCTAGCAAATTTCATCCACCTACTGCAGGAGGGGGAGGGGGTTCTGAAGACACTCTTAAGGCTCATGGCGACTCGTCACGAATTGTGGCCTATTGTAGCCACGCCCTTTGACCTAGATAAATGTTTTTAATAAGATTTAATCAAAAGGGTTAAAGGATGACTAATACCATGCATAACAAACTCATCAAAATTGACGACTAAAACAAAAATAGCTGACTCCCTGTGTACTTTAGACCATAGTTGCCAGAGACTTTTTTGTGTATCTGGACACCTTCTATAAGCCCAGTGACTTCCATTTGCCTCATCAAAAAAAACCCTATGGGGAGGCGGTTCTGAAGACACTTTTAAGGCTCATGGCAACTCATCGTGAATTGTGGCCTTTTGTGGCCACATGTGAAGGCGGTAGAACAAAATCCCTAGGAGGAGTTCGATCAGATACCATGTGTAGAAATGGCCGAGCAATGGCTAAAATTGACCACTCAAATCAAAACCGCTGACTTCCTGTGTATTTTAGACCATGGTTGCCACAGACTTTTTTGTGTGTCTGGACATCTTCATCAGCCTTGTGAATTTAATCTGCCTACTCAAAAAAACCTCTATGGGGAGGGGTTTTTGAAAATTTCAAGGGGCGCTGTTGAGGCATTCTGCCCCGCCCATGTACAAGACCCATATAGGCTGCAAGTACATTTGATCCTTCACCTGTGTCAAATTTCAAGTCGCTGTGACCTTGTCAAGACCATGAAAATGCACAACGTACATTTTGGATTCGCTGCCATGGGGATGCCATCGCAGGAAACATCACAGCGCTCCCAATGTAGCTTCACCAACTTGTTGAGCATGTTTTAGAGCAGAAATGAAGTGAATGGGGTCAACTGTGTAGGATCAGCACATGTCAGAGTAAAAGAAGACATTTCCTATTTCCACCAGGGGGCGCTACGAGTCAAGTGCAATTATAATATATCATTGCGTTCAGGGCGGGACGCTTATCATATCCATAAATTTTGAAGCTGGTTTGATGAAGTATGTGGGAGTGACAGCTGTTCAAAGTTTTGTGTCTGCTCAGAAACACATCATCGAACTTTGCAGCGCCGCCAACGGGGCGCCGTTACAGGAATCGTCACAGCTGTCGTCATGCACCTTCACCAACCTGTTGAACATACATTAGAGCAGAAATATAGTGAATGGGGTCAACTGTGTCAAATTTGTACCTGGAAGAGAAAGGAATGGTCATTTCCTGTTACCATCAGGATAGGGCTCCGTGTAGTTTGATGTGTCCCCCAGCAGTCTAAGCCTATAGCAGCGTAGCTATAAAATAGATCAGGACTACCTGAGCCAGCCTTAACTAAAAGCTCTGTCATAGAGGAAGCTCTTAAGCCTGGACTTAAATGTAGAAAGAGTGTCTGCCTCTCTGACCCATGGAGAGAGCTGGTTCCATAATAAAGGAGCCCGGTAACTGAAGGCTCTACCTCCCAGTCTGTTTTTAGAGATACTGGGGGTCACTAACAGACCTGCATTCTGGGAGCGAAGTGCTCTGGTAGGACAGTATGGGATAATGAGGTCTTTCAGAGAAGCTGGAGCTTTGTTATTAAGAGCCTTGTAAGTAAGTAGAAGGATCTTGAATTCTATTCTATATCCTACAGGAAGCCAATGGAGAGAAGCTAGAATGGGAGAGATGTGCTCTCTCTTACTAACTCTTGTCAATACCCTTGCTGCGGCATTCTGGACCAGCTGGAGACTCTTTAGAGAGTTTTTTGGACATCCTGACAGGAGAGAGTTACAGTAGTCCAGCCTAGAAGTAATAGATGTGTGGACCAGTTCCTCAGCATCACTCTGAGCGAGGATATTCCTGATCTTAGCTATACTGCGCAGGTGAAAGAAGGCAGTCCTAGTCACATGCTTTATGTGAGAGCTGAAGGAAAGATCCTGGTCAAAAATGACTCCAAGGTTCCTTGCGGTTGGACCGGGGTTCAGGGTGATGCCATCCAGAGTAGCAGTCTGATTGGAGAATGTGTCCCTGAGATGCTTAGGTCCAAACACAATAACCTCTGTTTTGTCAGAGTTCAGTAGTAGGAAGTTAGAAGATATCCAGGATTTGATGTCTTTCAAGCAATCTTGCAGATTGATGAGGCGGCTTCTATCATCTGGCTCTATCGATAAGTAGAGCTGAATATCATCAGCGTAACAGTGGAAATTGATGGAGTGCTTCTGGATTATATCTAATATGTAAAGAGTGAAGAGAACTGGCCCTAAAACTGAACCCTGTGGCACACCATACGTAACTCTGCTGTACTCTGAATGGTCATTGTTAACATTAACAAACTGCTCTGTCTGACAGGTATGAGTCAAACCATTTTAGAGCAGATCCTTTAATCCCAATTTCATGTTCTAGTCTCTACAGCAAAATGCTGTGATCGATGGTATTGAATGCAGCACTGAGGTCCAGAAGTATAAGTACAGAGACAAGACCTCTGTCGGAAGCTATAAGAACATCGTTGGAGACTTTGACCAGTGCTGTCTCAGTGCTATGGTGATCTCTAAATCCAGATTGGAAAGCTTCAAAGAGCTCATTACTGTGCAGATGTTCATGTAGCTGCACTAGGACAACCTTCTCAAGGATCTTAGAGACGTAGGGAAGGTTGGATATAGGCCTATAGTTGGCTAATACATCTGGATCAAGAGAGGGTTTTTTAAGTAGAGGATTAATGACAGCCACCTTAAAGGCCTGTGGCACATAGCCTGTGACTAAGGAAAGGTTGATCTAGTTCAGTATAGCAGTGTTAACTAAGGGGAAGACATCCAGTCTTGTTGGGATTGGGTCAAGCAGACATGAAGCTGATTTGGAGGAGGTGATTGCAGAAGTTAAGTCTGACAGGTCGATGGGGGAGAAGCTGTTCAAGTATGCACCAAGTCTGGGAGGTGCTTCCATAGGGGCTGTAATCTGTGGTCCACTACTGCCCATCCTTGTTCTGATATTTACAATCTTTTCAGTAAAGAAAGTTAGGAAATCGTTGCTGCTGAGAGTCGGAGGGATGCATGGCTCAACAGCACTGTGGTTCTTAGTCAGCCTGGCCACAGTGTTAAAAAGGAACCTGGGATTGTTTTTATTCTCTTCGACTAAAGATGAATTATCTTCGATTAAAGATGATCGAAGGCGTAAACCCAGAGTGCGGCAGAGTCAGACAGTGCAGCAGACTCAGACAGTATCAGGAGGTGGACTAGCTTGAGGATTAGCATTGGATTTTTAAAGAATCATTTCTTTTAAAGGATTTTTATCCACTTATTTTTACAAATACATCCTTTCAGCTAACTCTCAAACACAGCTTTACACATTCAGACAAGTGTTTTGATTGACCTCCCACAATATGGTGTAGATGTATTGATATTTGCATTTTTGCCTCCAGAGCTTGTATTCATTTGGATAATTCATTTCCAGAGAGACATTTCTTCCCAGAAAGCAGCATTTTTTTTTTGCTTATATTCCAATGTGAACTCTCATCTCACATTTTAATGACGAGTGATTAGATGGTTAAATTGGTGGTTGGTGGTGGTCTAAGAACCTGTCATGTGCCCAAGAAGCCACCGTCTACTGCTGAGTTAAATACTTTTTAAACACTTTTAAAGCCCCCCCCCCCCCCCCCTTTCTTTTATCCTACCATTTACGTTTTCTGTTAGATCAGCTCTGTTGTCCATTTCACTGGCTGAACACTATAATTTTGAATGCTTATGTGTGTAGACTTCCAAACTATGGAAGGATATCCCATGCATGTTGGATGTGCTGTGGAAAAGAAAAAAAAAAAGCTGCTGATGCCCCATCACACAGGTCCTTCATATTCAGTGGCTGTGGCCCCTCAGAAAGTCGGAATAAAAGCTTCTGTTGCCCCCTTCAGCTTTGCCATTCTTCATACTGACCCTTGTTATATATGTCCCATTCTGCTACAAACATTCTCTCCAACCTCCCTCAGTGATTTCATTGATATTGTTTCTCACGCTTGTTGTTCTGTGTGTCCCTTTGACATTGCGCCTCCCAAATTACTTAAAGAAGCCATTAGCATTATTGGCCCATCTCTGCCGGCTATTATGAACCAGTCCCTCTCTGAATCCTTTAAAGTGGCCTCAGTTCAATCCCTTGTAAAGAAACCTTGCTTTTACTGATGATATTGTTACTTTTAAATTTTAGAAAATTGAAATGTCTGCCAGGAACTTCTGGAGCTGGTTGAATAACAAGGCTGTTTTATTTCTTCTAGATCAGTTTACAGCCTTTGACACTGCTGAAGGCACTCTTCTGATTGATGAGCTTGAAAACTGTTCGACTATATCTGGTGCTGGATTGCATCACCTCTCACATTTTACTTCACTGCAGTGTGCCTGGTCACAACTGGTGACACTTACTTGTCCAACACATCTGCTTATTAGCAAGATAGTATTCTTCCCAAGGCTTCATAGCAACATGTTTTGATGAACAGCTGAAATCTGATCAACATTTCAGGACTGTTATGTGTGGAATTTAGCAAGAACACACCTTGCTCAGTTGTTATCAATGTGTTAGTGGCCTTGACTTAAAGCATTTTCACATTAGGTCCGTTTCTTCCATACCATGCCTAAGTACACAAGGTTTGAAATGCACCATTACCACAACAAAGAAGCATGCTGCATTTACAGAATACACATGTATATGTTTTTTTTGTTTTTTTATATATTTAATTCAATTTGTCGTGAACAATACAATATTAACATACATATTGTTCATATTGTATTGTACATATGTACATTCTGCCCAGCAGCTGTCACCCGTCTATCTGATTCTATGTGAATGCAGCAGCAGCCCATGTCCTTGTTTGGGCATGGTTGCTTCACATCTCATCCAGACTGTGCCTGAGTGCCCAACATAGGGGTGGAGCCAAACCCAAATACGGTATTCAGAAAGGCACAAATAACGTGTTTTTTACAAATACTTACGAACTTACGAACAAATACTTTTAAAATTATTTGTATTCAAGAACAAGAAAAACATCATATCACAAAGCTGCGTTTCCTCGTGACCACCGTGAATGTTTGTGCTCCTGACTGGAAGCTTGAGTGACGTTCAGGAGTCAGAGAGAGTGAAAAAGAGTCTGAATGACACAGGCTGATCAACACAGCAACAGAGGAGGCACTGTCTGGACCAAACAGGACTTAACTGCATCACTTGTTGTCTAATAGATTTTTTTTTTTACCTTAACTGGGTTGCAGACTTGGGAGGCAGATTATAACTTTTGGGAAGCGCAGTTTGACCCGGAGATTACTCTGTTACATTACATTAGTATGAGAGGATGAGAGGTCTGCAGTCAGGTTCTCCATGTTAGCATCCGTCTGTTAGCTCGGTCATCATTTGTTTATGTTCAGTCTGTTCAGTGTCCTCCAACAAGGACGGGTGGTGGTGGGGGTCATAATGTTCACAATGTTCACAATGGTATTTAATAGTTGTTGGTTGATGTGTGGATGAGGTCATGGCTGTTAGTATGTTTTTTTCTTTTCAGATGTTCATGTTTAATGCTGGATTCATGAAAAACATCAACCAATATTGCAAATACATCCATAATTATTATAATGGCTCATGAAAGAATACTTATGTTTACACTTACATATCCTACATTAGAAGTGAAACTCAAAAAAACTGGATTTGTACACCTATTTTGAATTTTATTCCAATACAAGTACAAATACTGGATGCTTTGCACACCCCTAGCCCAACACCACCTTTTCAATCGGAATCGGGCACAGTGCCGGAGCATGAAACGCTTGTTTGTTTTTTTTTTTTAATGAACTGGACTTTGGGGTCTGGGCCCCGGCCCCTAGTGTGAAACCACTCTTACGCCGCATTTCCACTACATGGTACCAGCTTGACTTGACTCAACTCGTCCTTTTTGTATTTCCATTATAGGTAAAAGTACTTGGAGTCTGGTATCTGGTACTCCTTTTCTGATACCACCTCAGCTGAGGTTCCAAAATGAGTAAAGAGGTACTAAAGGGTGACGTGTAAATACTGCAGACCAGTGACAAGTTGAGAAGTTTTAGGTGGGAAAGCAAGTGTCTAGATCCGTAGTATATGGTCAGTTTATCCTAATAACACCTTTTTGGAAATTTTCTCCGATGTTTTCGGAGATGTGAAAAGCCGTCTATGTGACCAGGTGGCCCACCAGGACCAGCAGGTCCTCTCCTGAGGTGATCAGACAGTCAACCTCTGTCATCATCCCAGGGAGAAAGCGATTCAGTGAAGTTACCTGCAGCTCTTTGAGGATTTACCGCTGATATAATTCCTTTTGGAGGATAATTGTTGGTCTCACAGGTGAAATCTAACAACTGTAGAAGCCACATGGGTTTGTCTGAATGTAAAGTGAAGCTTCATGTTTGCACTGGACAGAACAGCAGCACTGCCTCAGGACTCTATATGTATAGACATCATCACAATTTCAATAAATATATGTTATAAAATGAACAGAATAGTTATGTTAAAATTCATTTTATTTTATAAAGTGGCAATAATGTAATGGAAACGACCTCCAGAATACAGTAGTACCTGGCACCAAAGCTGACTTGAGTGGAACTGGTACCACGTAGTGAAAACGCAGCATTAGACTATTACAATGCTCTTTAGTCCTGCACTGCTCCCCATTTACAGTTAGGGTTGTTAGATTAGGCACAAACAAGCACACTCACAGGCAAAAGTTGAATGGTCTTTGCAGAAAAGCAGTCTAAAAAGCAAAAAGAAACAAAGAACAAACAACACTTGACACAAGGTACAAAAACAGAGCGACAACAAGGGAAGAATGTGGCTATATTTATGGATTAGAGTTACAGCAGATCAGACGAAGATTTTCAAGGATTTTGACACAAACGTAAAACAGATGCTCCATTGTGTCAACACTTACAAGGATCTCCTGAGGTGAAGTGGAGCATCACTTCAAATGTTGCTGTGGCAAGGAATTATGGGAAGGATGGCATTCATCCTTTCTTTCTGTGAAGAAATATCAGACGTTTTCTATGCTTAAGGAGATAAGGTAAGAAGCAGTGAGGATACTTTCCTTATCATTTAGAGACCTGGAACAGCTTCTGTCATGGTTGAAACTGAGAAACTTCCAAGTTATTTCACTGTGAGGAACTCTCCTCAACAAAAATAGGTGACCTTTAAGCTTCTGTACTCAAGGAAAGGGGAGGAGCAGATAATCACAGATGCCTGGAAGTGTGTGACCTGAAATCAGATAAGAGGTGAGTACTTCTAAATAAAACAGGATTCATTAAAAAAAAATGAGCATAATGAAACAAACATGTAACTTAGCTGGAAATTAATCGAAATGCATCACATCAGACCACACATGAACTTCCACTCTGCTTATTGGTCAGGTTGTCTGGCT
Organism: Caranx ignobilis; assembly: GCA_021432705.1. Lineage (NCBI taxonomy): Eukaryota > Metazoa > Chordata > Actinopteri > Carangiformes > Carangidae > Caranx > Caranx ignobilis. The sequence continues at coordinate 623,935 of JAFHLA010000151.1, read as the reverse complement.
GTAACAGGAAGGAAACACAGGCACAAGGTTGAAGGAAACCACAGGTTCAAACTTGTTAGTTCACCTGTTGATGAGGTCAGTTTGAGTCCAGAGCTTTTTCACACTGTAAAAAGAACAGCTCCAGAGTTTACTTGGGACCGGACTGAGACCAGCACCTTGAAAGTGGAACCTCAGTGTGATTTTTGTAGGTCCACACCCAAACGCGATTACTGTTTTCACACCTGCCCAAACCAATCGCACCAAAGCGGGGAGATAACCAGGGTTTGGTGTAACCAGGATAAAAAGCACAGGTGTGAGTTACAGACTGTGCAGAAAGATCACTCACTCTCATGACACCCTCATTCTGCCTCAACTATACTGGCTTCTGCTAAAATTTAGGAGTCATTACATTCCTCATTACTCATTACATTAACAGTTTTCTCAAAGGCTTGGTGCTCAGTAATGCATCTATTTAATAAGTGAAGGAGTTTGGATAAAGAAGTGAAATGAAAGTGCATAGTAAGTGCTAGTTAGTGGTGTTAGGATGTTGGAGGTCTAAGGAGAGGAGCTGCTCTCTGAAGATGCAATTTGTCAGAAGAAATTGTGATAACAGCAGCTTCCTCCACCACCGGGACCCCACAGGGGAGAACAGTCTAATGCCATTCATAATGACAGGCATCATTCCTTGGAGAAACACACATTTTGTATAATCTTTAACCAGACATGTCCTACTAAGCACCTTGTGCCTCTGCTGTCCTGGATTCCAGGCTGTAGAATAGTCTGGGAGAAGCTCTGTTCTTTATATTCTTTTGTAAAACCCTTATAACCTGGGATTTGAAAGGTGCTCTATGATATAAATACAATTGTGTTTACTTACTTTACTTGTATTGGAAATGAAAAAACAACTCATCTTCTCTAAGAGCATGTGATGGGGTTGGAGATGTCTCTAGAAAAAGGGAGAGCAGATAACAGGCCTGTGCTTCTATTCATTTTGGGAGTGAAAGATAGATGAGAGATTGAATAATTCCTGCAGCAGAGGAAAGGAGAGGGAAGTATGTTTATTTACGATCTTCGCCGGTGAGGATGGTTGTGTTCTTGCAGCCGGGGATGAGATGCAGCAGAGAGATATGGACTGGACTTAAGTATTGAGAAGGTTGGAAGAAAAACAGAATCTCATTGTGTGCTGCTGCAGCTGCTTCCGCTCTGCTTGAGGCCTCTGCTGACCTGCGGAAACAAAGGGAGAAGAGCCTTATCAAGCTTTTATTGATACCCCGATGGTTACTGTTCTTTGTGTTCTTTATCTTTGCACCTTTTATCTTTTACTCTTTTCATCCGACCTTTGACCTGTCATCTCTGCTTCTTCATCTTTGAGTTCTATTGCCAGATCATAGTCTTTAATAATTAGGCAAGTCAAAGTTATATGTCACTTTAGTTGGTATCTCAAATGCAGGTTTCTCACCTGTCCTCTTCTCTTTTCTTCTTTCAGAACAGATCCTAGAGTCTCAGCATTGATGTGACCCCTTTGGGGGATCACCTGCTGTGGGGCTGGTGTTTAATCAAGCCCATGGCTTAGATTCCCAGCAGGCCCATGCACCCCTGACCCCCACCATCTGTGGAGGCTTGAGTTCAGAGAACCCCAGCATTCTATTATAAGCTACCTGTCCTTGAGCTCCCACCAGTTTATACAACAGTATGGATTTAGCTGACATTGCTACTCTACAGAATACATACCTCAAACACACTCATAGACAGTGGAGAAGGAAGCAACAGCAACACATTTGTGTGTAAAAGAAGAAGAAAAGAATCAAGACGAAGAATCAAACAGCAGCGAGATCAAGGGCAAGCATCCAATTTAGCTTTCAGTCCTCAAACAAACTGTAGAATACAATATCTGTGATCTGCAACAAAAATGATCCATTTCCCCAGTTACGTAAAAGTCACAATTTGGCTCATACGTTAGCAAAAAAACTAACTAAAGTCAAAACCGCAGGTATTTTTCTAATGGATCCTGCCAGTTACCACTTGTTTAACTGTCTGCATGCTCCAGTTAGCTCTCCAGTGAGCAGCAGCGGATGTTACTTTGCTCCTAATCACAAGGTCCTGACCACAGAGAACGTCTTATCAGCGGCATGTGTGCCACCAATCTTAAGCCCGCATTGATGGATTTAGCCGAGCGCTCAATAGCTGAGTTTTAAGCAGATTCATATCAGGGTGATTGAACGACCTGGGCTTTGGTTGGCTAGCGTTAGCACTGTTGGTGCTATTATTGCTTACACTAGGGGAGGCGATGACACTATAGTTGCAGTGATGGATAGGGAGGCCAAGATTTCCCCAAAGAAAGAAAGGGAAGATGGAAAATCAGAGGAGAATGAAGTAGTGGAGTAGGTGACAGTGCAACATATGTGAACTTTATTGCATTTAAAATGGATTTTTCTCATTATAGCCTCGAGTGAACACTCCTTGTTCTCCAAACAGTGTTCTCCAAACAGTGTTACCACTCAAGTGGCAAGACTTACTATAATTACCTCTGAGGGGAAGCATAAGTGCGTGCGAAGGATGACATGAATCTTGACAATTACAGGATAGTATGCAGCACCATGAGTGAGGGTTGGTAAGATGAAAAATTATAACTGACATCTGTGGATGTTTTTTTTTTTTTTTTTTTTTTTTAATTCCTCCAAATTCCTCTTGAAATTATATGAAGATATTTAAGGTGAGAAGATGCAAATAGCTACTGTAAACTACATAGGTTTTTCTTTTGTCTTCAGTAAGATTGTATACTGTATATGAGCAAATACTTTCATCTCCTAAGTAGCTACATGAAACTCTTTGAAATGCCTCAGGGTGAAATTGGAAATATGCCACCACTGCAGCTGTAATGAGAATGTCCTTCGCCTCTTGTCCAAGTCAAACATTTTGGAAATTTCACCTAAAGTTCCACCTTATATTTGCTCTTCAGCCCACAAAATCATGACTCAATTCATATGAAAATGTATAACTACATATTTGTCAGAAAAACCTTGATATTATTGTTACTGGTACCCATTAGCCATCATGTTTCTTGTACTCATGCTCTAACTCTGCAGGTAGGCATGAACCAGCATCCTGAGCTGTGGTCAAAAATGTTGTGTGGGGGTCAGAATGGAAAAGAGGTTTACCTGGAGAAAGAAGAGCAGTAAACCCATTTGTTTGTGTCTGGATGTGATGAATAGTTAATGCAGACAAGAGCCCAGTGTTAGCATGACAGAGTGCATGGAAGGAACATATCCTCTGGAGCACACATATCCTCTTGTGCTCCTCCTGAATGACAGACAGAGAGACTGACCAGGACAGTAAAACAAACTTAAATGATCTCACAATGGCCCAGTGACTAACCACTGCAGCCGCCCACCAGGATTTGTCCTGTCAGACCCATGAGACTGAATGTTACTGACTGGTATCATGAATGAAGATGTAACTAGAGTTATGCTATTAGTATAGTTTGATGATTCAAATTTGAGGCTGTCTTTTGTGCTTTTGTTGTATTTGAGGAAGCTGTTCTGGTTTGCTGGCAGCCAAACATATGTCAAAGCTAATGTTAGCTAGTGTTGCACACAGGTGTTGTAACAGGGTGAAAGACAAACAAAGAGGCAAGACATTTAGAAGCAAGATGCTCAGGAGAAAGCATAAATGTTGCAATGTGATGTTCTCAATAAGAAACTGGTGACACGTTTATCCTGTTATAAATTCATGTCACATGTCAATGTTGTGATCATAACTTGTTTCTGCTGAGTCCACATGACTAAAAACATCAGTTCCATCATGTTTAACTCTGTCTGAGGGAAAACAATGGCTGGCTAACATACAGCAGCTGAAGGTGCAAACAGATGGAAACACATCGCTCTCAGTCACTTCATCAATCACACAGAACCTAGTGACAATTAACTGACTTATTGTATGTTGTTAGGATGTGGAAGAAAACTTTTGGAAGAACAAAATAGTTACTTTGATAACAGCTTTATGTCACGTCTATTTTCTCACACTGACCCTCCATGAGCATGGTTGTAAAGGGGTAAATTTGGAAGATGGGTGGTAGAGCTGGATTGAGGCTTGACCACTGACGGCAGGATTTGACCATATTTCTTTTCTAAAATGTCAACTTTAGTCGTGCATGCAGCTAAATTGCCTGTGGGCTGGTGGGGGAAAAGCAGCAGTGGTACATGGTGGTGGAGGGCCGTGTGCTGCAGATTGATGGGAAGCCATAGTCTCTGGGTTATGTCTGACCCTGACTGCCCTATTCCCGAAGGTGAACCACAGGGATGCAGCGAATGCTGTTTCCCATGTCAGAAACTGGACTGGATATTCTCTGAACCTGTCACTCATCACTCAACTAGGGAGAGAAAGTGAATGAGCAAGACGAGGCCCGATCAACCCCATTATTTTTTTGTGAAATAATAATTAGATAGTAAAATAAAGTGACTTGACTTGCTAAGTCATGTGATCAGTACACAGCCAATCACATGTTGATAGTGGTTTTGCCCAGTCCTCATATTGTCTAAATTTATTAAAATAAATAATGCTCATTTACTTTTTAAACAATGACATTCAAGCTCAAAGCAACCAAAATAAAGAAAAAGAAGAAGTCAGAGTTCACATCATTTTAGCTGATTAACTTGTTAGTTTGAATAAGTGCATGTTGTAAATAACTACACATTCCCTCTGTTTGTTCTGGTCTGATACAGTTGATAAGTCCATAAAGTTTTAGTGTTCTGGCCCAGTTTGCTTTCACACAGCAACCAACTCAAGTGAACCAAAATGCATATGAGAATGTTCGCTCTGCTTATTGGTCAGATTGTCAGATTGTTTTGCTCATACTTTGGAGTTTACCTTGTAGTGGGGTCAGACCAGGGCACAAAGTATGGAGAAGCTTCCATTGACATGACACAGGCTCCCCTGAAAAAGACAAGTTTTTAACAATTCTGTTCACCTTATAGATGATATGTGTGTGTGGTGTGACTGGTGGATTGGGACAGATTGCAGTAGCTCTAAGTAGCAGGGTTATGTCTGCAGTCTTAGCTGGTTGTCAGATTCCTCCGTTTGTCACACTGCACACTGCACACTGTCACACTGATAACAAAAAAGACAAAACAAAAACGGTGTTCCCTGATCAAGTTCAGAACTCCTTCTAACCAAAATCAAACCTCTCCAGAGTTTGTCTGGAACCAGACCGAGACCACCATTTCACCAGGGTCTCAGTGTGACTATTGGTCAGCGCCTGAGTGCCATTACTCTTTTCACACCCGCCCAAATAAATCATAATGGGGGGGGGGGGGGGGGGGGGTGAACCAGGTTTCTATGTAATCAGCTGGAAAAGTGCAGATAAGACAACACTTTTATAGTAAAAAAAAAAAAAAATGAAGAAACTTCTAATAGTCCAGCTCCAGGCTTCCTGTCCGGTCCCTGAAAGCACAGAGAAAAATGTGAACCACTGCCATAGAGTGAGATGATTGAGGATAAACCAGACAGAGTAGGTCAGGAAACCAGACACACAACTACAACAAATGCAAATGTTGCTACATGTCTGCTGGATGTAGCCAACATGTTAATATACTTTCTCCTGCCACCAAATGTCTTCAACTCCACTGAATAGTCCTTTATCCCTCTAAAAAGGCCTGAAATCTCCTGACATGAATAATTGAGGTTAGCATGTGTACCTGTATGACAAACAATACTGAAGTTTCAAGATTCCAACCAGAAATTGAAATTCAAAACAAACAAACAAACAAAAAAACAATCAGAGATGTTCGACAGATGGCCAACTCTTCAGGTTTTATTTTCCAGAATTTACACAAATCTTGTGAATAATAAACAATATATTTGACTTCAAAGCACATCACTTCCATTGTAATGTTCTTTTTCAGACTTTTGGTTTATACTGCACACGTCTGAGGCAGCCTCTGGTGTGACTCTAACTTCTAATTTTGACTCTCCTGTTCTTTTATTTCTCATTTGATTATGTTGATGGAAATGTGAGATCGAACTTTCCAGCTGATACAATCTGAGGTAACTGGTCTTTGTGGTCGTGGTGAATTGGGATTGGAGAAAGAGAGAAATGCATTGTAGGATGTTATTGAATGTTTGTACCCCAGTGTGTGTGTGTGTGTGTGTGTGTGTGTGTGTGTGTGGCTTCTGTGCTGGGAGCCCTTTTCATTACCCAGTCTATCAGCATGGCAAATAAGAGCTGTGACCCCTCGTGACCTGGCCCCTGACTCAGATAAGCAATGCAAACACACTGTGGAGTGGCTGAGGCAACAGTGGTCACACACCACGGAGCACTAAGCCTGCCGTCTTGCCACACACACACACACACACACACACACACACACACACACACTCCTGAGATGGCCTGGATGTTTGTGTGGGTGTGAGGGAACAAGAAAGTAAATGTGTGTCTGGGAGTTTGAGCATGTTTCTAAGTGTCTGTGCAAGTGGGTGTTTGTTTGCACACACCCGTCTGCACACATGCGTGTCACTTCCTATTTGTTGTTGTGATGTGTTTTCCCTCACCTCTATCCATTGCACCCCCCCACCCCCCCACCCCCCAACATACCATCAGAGCACTGACAGATACATCACTCTCTCTGTGCTTTATAGCCACCGAGGAAACGAGGTAAACAAAGCCGGCAAAAGAAGAAGCCATGTTTCTCTTTTATGGCACACAGTTTTTCACAGGCTTTGCGAAGGGCCACACCTGAGTTATTGGAGAGGCCTGTCATGATGGCTGGTGAGGCACGGATTTTACCCACAACATTTTTAAACAAACTTTTGCTATATATCTTGCAGTTTTCTCCGCTGTGTTCAATGTATTTTTCATCTGCGTCTCTGTCCCTTTTCCCCTTCGCACGGTTCTCAAGGCCTTTTGTTTGGCATCACAGTCGATGACAATCTGGCCTCTGTGTTTATTTTTTTTGTCCTTGACAGATAATGATCGTGGCTCAGAGGGAAACTATGGGAAGACAAGCAGAGACCCACGCAGAAGAAAGACAGAAAAAAAATACAAACAACAAAAAAAAAACACTATTACAACAGAGAATCCAGGCATTTGTCTGCAGCTGCCGTGGTCAAGGAAAACCTTTTCTTTGTCATTGTAAATGGTGAGTCACATCAGGGGCTGAGTGCACCCCTAGTGGTCTGTGCATGTACTGCAGGTTTTTAGTAACAGCATCTGCACTGCTTTAGTAATTCAGGTGATCTTCTTCATAGCTTCTTAATAGATGGAATGAACTATAGCAGGCATCTCCAAACTATTCCACACAGGGTCGGTGTGGCTGCAGGTTTTTGTTCCAACCAACCAAGAGCAGAGAGTTTGACCAATCAGCTGTCTGAAGACTGAGATCAGTTGAATAACTGAGGCAAGTCTGGTGTGCTGCTGCTTGGTTGGAACAAAAACCTGCAGCCACGCTGGCCCTTTGTGGACTAGTTTGGAGAGAAGCGTGAACTATAGTGTTTCTTAAGATGAACCTAGTGCTGCTTCTGTGCGGGTGAGAGCTGGTTTGTAAATTTGGAAACTGCCTAAGAACCAGAGAGCCACTGTGGTGCCATGTCAAGATGTCACCTCATACATCACCATTTCCCCAGCTACGCTTGGTCATGTCATTTCATTTCAGAAAATGTTGGTGTTTTTTCAGGTGAAAGTGGGACAGTGAAGGCTCTTAATATGTTGTAGGTTGATCCAAATGACTTACTCAGGTGTTTTTGGAGCACCATCCTACCACTCAGTTTCAGGCTGGTCGTAGTCTGTTGTCATAGTCTGTTGTCTCAGTAGAAAGTTTCATTTTTGTAGCCTTTTGTGGACTTACTGTTGGCTCTGTATCTGTGATGTTTTAGTGTCTGATTAAACACAAAAAATGTTGATACTTGTTAGTTTGAGAAGATAACCAGATAACCATGGTCCCAGTTTTTGGTTCTAGCCCAGCAGAGTCCTGGTGCTACTCTGGAACTAGTTTTCTGGGCCTGAGGCCAGTTCTTTGTCTGTGGAAGCAAGAAAAAACTGGTTCCAAATTTGTTTCTGGCTTTGAACCAGCCCTAGAACTGCATTGATGGAAAAAGAGGTTTGACTGACTGACTGACTGATACTAGTTTCTACTGGGGCACATTACCAGCCTGTAGTGTTGCTGATGTAGCACATTCCTCAATAGAATTTTATATTCTCGTTTATTAATTCATTTATTTATTCTTTTTAAAGTAGAAACCAACCACCTGAGATGAAACATTACACTATATAGCAATAAAACAACAATTAAAGCTCGATGAATAGAATCAAGGGTTACTGTCCATTGATTTCAGTTCAGTTCCGTTAAAACAACAACAAACTCCACCTACTAGATGAATTAGACCTCAATGACCTGCTTGGAAAAAAAATAAAAAAATTAAAAAAAATTATATAATATGCATTTGAGGTAGAAAAATGTGTTTGTTTTTTTCAGTTAACAGTAATGAACAGTTTTGGTGTCTGAGTGTAACACCTAACCTGAGTGAATACAGCTTAAATCAACTGCCAATGGTTGTCAGGTGACACTGTGACTGTAAATTAGCAGTTTGAAAGTGATTGCTGATTAACATGTAACCATTATGTGTTTCATTTTATTCACTGCCTCAAACTTCTGTTGTCATAACAGACACAGAAAAACAGAGCTGTAATCGAGGATGGATTCAGATCTAAGCTGTCTATGAGGAAAGAGGAGATAAAGATCTGATACCAGCTAACACCAGGCTGAACACAGAGAGGACACGCTTATTTATGGCATTAAGCGTTATATTTCCACCCCTCATTTTCTACCACATTGTGCCAGCAGTATAAAAAGGCCTCTGAATCCTCTAATGATTCTGATTCCTTTATGTTTTAAGGATAAAGAGCACTGATTGAGATCAGCACAGACTGTTGAAACAAACTGGTCCAGTAGAGGTTTATGTATTTTTTGTGTAAGCTTGGCGAGAACAGTGAAGGTCAGGAAGCTTGGATCTGTGTGTGCTCTGGTAGTGAAACAATACTCCCTCTTCTGGTTTGAAACAACAGAGGGTGAAAAGGATTACCTCTTCTCTCAGCTCACACAGAAAAGAGGGGCATATCTATTTAGTAGGGAATGTGAAAGGAAAAAAAAAACAAAAAAAAAAACACACGTGCATGCACACACACGGTCTCGCATGTCTCCCAGCATAGTGCCACTGACTGACATGGAAAGAAAACCATCATGTTGCAGAAGAAGACATCCCACATTCACCACAAAATTCATCAGCTGTAAAGGAGAAAATACAAATAAAATACAAATCATCCACAATAAAAAATAATTTTCTCTTCTTTATTATCATCATCATCTTAATCATCCACATCACAACGGGGGGGGGTTGGACTCCCTAAAATTAAATACTTCCATATTCTCTCCAGTAATAATAAACAAAATGAACAGACATTGTTTTCCATGCCTGGAGGCCTGCTGTCAGTCTTGTTTAATATCCCACTCCAAAATCCCTGTTTACACAGGTCAGGAAACACACTAAGACCTGCTAACATCAGGCATCTGACATCAGTGAGTTAAATAACTGCTCAGTAGTTTTGTCTGCCAATCAGTCATCATAAAAATCTGTCATCTGTTCAGTACAGTTAATCCCAAAACATGGTACTGTACCTGCACCTGACCTGGAAATATGTCACATAGGTTTTAAAAACACACCACCACTGAAGCATTGCACTTGGTGTTATACTCTTAAGCAGACAGGACTCCATCTTTGTCTGGCAAATTTAATTCTTCCCAGCTCTACTTTGAATTTTACACAAGCATTCACAGGCTGGCAGGAGTGCACTGATTGAAGACATCACATACTGAACTCTGACCCCTTGGTGATGACATTAATCAGAATAATATTTGAAATAGCAGCAAAATACAACAGAAATAGAAAACATTTGCTTTTCGACAAAAAGAAAACAAACTGGGGAAAAAAAAACAAAAAAGATAAATGCATCTTGACAGACTAAGTGAAGTAAAATCTTACAGATATCAGAATGCTTAGTCTCAGAGTAAATTACAGTTTGGGAATGCTTTTCACTTCACAATAGCACAAAGAGATTTGACGTGGTCACACCATCAAGACTTACTTTGCACAACTTTGGTCTTAATTGCACTGTTGTCTACAAGAATTGCCTTCAGACAAAGAAGCATTTGGAGTTTACTTATATGCATTGTGAACTTTTTTTTCCTTTTCTGGGCATATGGTAATTAACTGCTCTCAAGCAATCACACAAACACAAAGCAGAGGAGTGGAGCACACGCGACGCCTTTGGCTGGATTTTCCAACAGATGCAGTGAATTGAAAAGACAGAGAGAGAGAGAGAGAGAGAGAGAGAGAGGAAAAGCAAACTAAGCGAATGAATTTCTCGTCATCCATCTCTGTGTCTGTCATTTCAACACACTCTCTCTCCTGCTCTCTCCTTCCTTCTGTCACTTTTCAGCAGATATTGTTTTCCAGGGTGATTTTTCTTTTTCCTCTTCAGACGTGATAAAGGAGTGCACAGTCATATCCCCCTGCACGGCCTCAGCAAAACAAAGGTTTACTGTGAAAAATGAGAGGCAATTTCCACTCTGAGACCCCCCACCCCACCCCTTCACTTGCTAAACCTAATATGGAGGTCAAACAGTTGATGGCTATCCAGTTCAAATAAAGTTTGATGTTTATTTTCTATTTTTTATCTTGTCACATTTCACTATCTCTTCTCCCACGGGCAGGAGAGAAAAACAAAACAAAACAAAAAAAAAAAAACAACAAAAAACCAAAACAGATTCAGTTCTCATTCTTGACATGAAGCTTTGAAACCTGGACCAGATCTGTTTAAATCTAGGGGAGGAAATGCACAATAAATCACTATCTGCTGTTTCAATAAGGCTCACATCTATATACATGACATGTTCTGTGTCCCTGTTATTCCTCTAAATGCAACACCTCCACAGACATACACTGCAGCATGTGTTACACAATCTGTCGTTACACCATCAAGATAAAAAAAAAAAAAAAAAGAGAGAGAGGTTTCCTTTTTTATCAAAGCAACAAAACAGGGAAATGAAGAGGCTGTTCAGAGATTTGCCTGCAAATGACCTGAGGTAATTCACAAATTCCCCCCAGATATGATTGGACAGATATGACATGTCTATTTATGAGATGTCTGTAATAATTTTGGACTCCTTATTCTCAGAGGATCTCAGCAGCATTTGAAAATGGTATCCTGTCCCACGGTGGCCAGTGTAATGATGACTAATGGAGGCAGCAGCCGAGCCTGTTTATCGGCTGTCATTTCCTGCTACGGCTCTCTCTGCCTTTTTTTTCCCCATTAGTTACATGAGAAATCAGATGAAATGGCCATGTATTTGTCCTCCCCTCCCTGTCTCTCAGTCTCCTGCATGCCCACTTCCGTTCCAAATTCCTTATCTCTAGCCCTCATCGTCACACGTTTTCAACTGCAGTGGAGATACTGAAAAATAGAAGAAAGAAAGAAAAAATACTTTCTTTTTTATTTCAGTCACAAACACAGAAGCTGCTGGGAAAAAAACACACACACACAAAGCCAGACAGCCAAGTAAATGAGATTTGAGTTAAGTAATAACTTATTAACCACAAATACAATAAGAAATATAATAATAATGAATATAATAAATTATAATTAATAAAGTTTGAGTTTTTATTCATATGTAAACACAAGGTCAACAGTACAATGAAATCTGGAGGTTGAAAAAACAGGTTAGTCAAGCAATTGCAGAAGCTCAAAAGAATATATATATATATATATAAAAGATTAATACATAAAAGATGTGATGAGATATAAAAATATGTATAGAAATTAGGATTCATGCATTCAAATGAAAGTGATAAGTATATTTAGCCATATAATAAATTTCTGGTAGGAATAGCAGCAACATAAGAACAATAGAGACCAGGTTAGAGTTTGCTGTTTGATGAAAATGCTGAGGCTGGAAAATGAAGCTGGTAAAGTACCAGAAAGCGTAGTTCCTTTAAAGACCACTAGGGTCTGACTCCAGCAGTGAGTCAGTCTCCACAGACTCCCATGTTAAAGTCAACTTCACAGGAGACACATTTACAGTCTGGTACAAAAACTGTTTTGGTCTCTACAGCTAATCAACTCCTTGAGGACAACTGTACAGGGCTTATTTATTTATTTTGGGAGTGTGGCCTTTTTGAGTGACAGATTAGTGAGAGTTGCTGGCACTCCACACACCTCACCTTTTTGCCCATTTTCAGATTAGCTGGCAGTTGATGATGCTGTCATGATGCTCATGGTGAAGCAGTTTTGTCTGATCTTCAAAACTACTCCTCAGACAACTATGATTCCACAGAGGCTGTGTCCATCTTTTTTCACAGTCTTTTATTCAAAGGGAGCAGTATGAACAGCGGCCACAGTAAATGTAGACTTTAATTTGTCTTAAAACACATGCTTATGGGGCGCCACATTGCGCAGTGGGTTAAGCGGGCACCCCATATGCAGAGGCTATAGTCCTCGCTGCAGTCGGCTGTGGTTCGAATCCCGCATCAGGTGCCATTTGCTGCATGTCAATTCCCCTCTCTCTGCCTCCCCATTTCCTGTCACTCTACACTGTGCTATCCAATAAAGGAAAAATGCCCAAAAAATATACTTAAAAAAAAAAAAAAAAAACACATGCTTGTACACATGTCCACGTGTCTAGTGCTTCTTCAACTCCACACTGTAACACTTTGACATGGATGTTGATCAGTATAATACAGTGTTACAGTATACAGTATGATATTTGAAACTAAATTGATGCCACAGCGTCATTTTGGTTCCTCCTTCCAGCTTTTTTTTCTTTTTTTAAATTTTTTTCTTGTTTTCAACCTTGTAGCACAACTTCAATACGGAGGCAGTCAGCCTCAATATTTTCTCCTGGATGCAACACGTGACCACAATAAAGTGCGTCATCATCTTAAATCTGTGTCAAAATGTTGACAAATGACCATCATAATCCTGGACAAGTGCTTGATTTTCTAGTTTGGAAAAAAAGCCATAAGATGACAACGCAGTGGTTGTTGCTGTCGCCTCACTACAAGATGGAAGGGTAATACTTTTTTACATTACATTTTACATTGTTTTTTTGGAAACTGCATTGTCATAATAGGTAAGTGATGGCAGCTGTGTTTGTCCGTGGTGATGGCATGTGAAACCTGTTCACTTCATCACATAACTGCAAGGAACTGAAACGTTTGTGACTCACATCACATTTTGTTACTACCAAAAAAACATCAGCTTTAGTCAAGACAATGAAAACTGTTGTTTTTTTTGTTTTTTGTCCATTACACCCAAGCCATTAGCCACTAGATGAGATAACATAACACTGATTAAACTGATCAGCTCTACAATTCTCTCACAGTATTTTTTAGTACTTGTTGTTTTGAATTTTGTGTTGACTGGCAACATTGTCGCGCTGCCTATATGATGCATTTTACCTTAAAATAACTCACTGTTGTGGCCCATGCTTACACAGAGTTTTGTTCAGTTTGGTGCCGCGTTGTTTCCATAGTCCTGCTGAAAAAAAACAAAACAAAAGAATATAATATAAACTATAAAAATGTTGGAGAGCTTGGCTATAGACACACACAAGACAATCTGGCAAGGATCAAATGAAAATGAACAAGTAATATATGTATGCTGAGGGACTAATGAGCTAATGGCTGGCAGGTGAGGAGATGGGCAGAGAAAACCAGGTGAGGAGAATGAGTTCATTGAGACGAAATGTGGAAATAAAATCAAATGACAAGAAGCTAAGTAGTGTAACTATGTTACAGTTAATTTTTTACACAAAGGATTGATTGAGGTGATGAGACACAATGCTGTCCTGAAGCTCCTGGTTTTGTAATCACAGACCTGACATTTAACACTAAACATGTTTGATATTTGAGACAAAGTGGCATCACATGACAGGACAAACAGTGAAAGACAAAGTGACTGTCAAACACCAAACAATAGAAAACATGGCAGGAGGAACCCCTCCAATCTGCTGATTATAAGTTTGACGCACTGAATGAAAGCTTAGAAAGTCTGTAAAAAGATCTGCACGCTATGGAGAACAGAATGGCAAATGCAGAATCAGTAATCTGAGGACTGTAAATCTGCACATCCCAAAACAGCCCAGGATCCACATAATGAAACACAATTGTTAAAAACCAAAACATATCACATATCTGGAATCCCAAAGCAGAAGGGACAATCTGGTAATGTTGAATCACCTGATCCAGGTAAAGATATTAGAATGAAGACCTGCTGTCATATGTGTCTGCTCTGAATACTTGGCTATCTTTTTATTTGAATTGATTAAACTCGGCTTTTACTGAGTGCCTTGCTGGTACTAAATAAGAATTGTATAAACAAGCTCTAGACAACGTGGTCATTAATAGACTGCTTTACCTCTGGGCCACTAACAACATGTGAACACATGCACACTGACCTTTAAACTCCACTGGCACTTAATAATGCCACTTATCCAGCTGCAGCACATGTGAATGTTAATGACATTGATGCACACACACACACACACACACACACACACACACACACACGTGTGTAGGCAGCATTATCAACTCCACTGGTTATATTCTCATGCAAGAGTTTTGAAGCATCTGTGTGAAACATCATCACTACTTTTCTCCAACACCTTGTGTGTGTACAAAATGACTCGTCAAACCAATGCAGAGCAAACCCTGAAACTCCTGTTCCTGTGTGATCAACAGGTTCACAGAGCAGCAGCAAAATGTGGGCTGGAAATTCCTTTGCACACACAGTCTCAGCTGGAGAGCCTTGTGTTCCTCTGGTTGATTAATTCCTAATCAGTTGGAGATGTTCCAGTAAGGGACTGTGGCCTAAGTGTATGCAGGTAGGTGGATGGATGGGTGGATGACAGGGTGTGAGAGTAACACTGGAACTTGTTATATATATATTTTTCAGCAGTGGTTCCCAGCAGCCACAGACTGGTATCAGTAGTCCATGTACCTTGAACCTGATGTTGCTTCTTCTCCCCATTAGTCCATGTTAAGGCCACAAGATACTGATTTGACCTACATCAAGGCATCCATATGCTTAGTAATACAGTCCAGCTTTGGCTTTTTGATCTGCATTGGCTGAATATATTCTGAATCTATAAGCAGTGTTTCAAAATTAGTTAGGTGGAGGCCTCAAATCAAGCCCATTGGGCCTTTTGCCTCTTCCTGCCATTACATAGATAAATAAAACAGGTGATGTGTGTAGTCATGCTACTAATCAACCAACCTCAAGAATGAATTACTGTTCAAATCAATGTGACCTTCTGTGTTTACATGCTGTCAGTGTGGAGGGACTTTAGACTGTGAGATTATTTTGGTTCCTCAGACTGGATGATTCTTTCTAAATCCTGAGACTCTTTTCCTCTCAGAAATTCCTCGGTTGTTCTAAGAGCACTTTGGCCCCCTGTTAAAAGTCCATGTCGAGCCACCGGCCCCTGGGACTAATCTGCATGGTCATAGGTTAAGGGATCAGCTACAGGGTCCTGATCCTCAAGAACCTCCCAGCTGGGATTGCTTTACTTCCCCGTTCCATTTCACACACTTAGCTCTATAATGCCTCTCATTACTCTCCCAGTAGAAGGCCCTCTCCCACCCCCCAAGCCTCCGGCCACCGCCCCCTTTCGCAAACCCCCTGGTATCTGAGATAAATGGAGAAGCGCGAGCCTGGAGGGGGCTCGAGGACTTCCTGCAGCCTCAGCTCTGTGGCCCAGGAATAGACTCTTTTCCCTCAACTGGGACGCAGTGCGCTGTCATTATAAATATTTTTTGGACAAGGTCATGTCACATTTACCAATGATGTTCGCAGGCCCTGTCCCCTATTTTCATCTATCCATTACGACTGCCTTGTACTGAGCCACTTCTGACTGATGAGACCACCCATTCAGGCAGACTTGGGTTGTCTGCATCGACGCACATCTGAAATTTCAAGCAAAAATGTCAATACACAAACAGTTTTGGGAAACACACCCAGAGATATCAGCTGATCAAGCAGCACGTTGATTTGTCTGTACATTTTATTTCTCTGTGAGTAATAAAAAACTTTGTTGTCATGTTTCTGGATCCCTGTCACAGATAGTGCAGCGCTGGGAGATTTCTGGCAACAGTCCCACTTGGACATGTTTAAAAAAAATATTAAAATGAATAATTAACAGTCACTTGAAAGCATGAATGTGTAGTGTGAACCAATGTAATGCTTCTCCGCATAGCACATTATCATATCCCAGAGGACTAGAGAGACGAAATTAGCGTTGTGTTCCACCTAAATGCTTGGCTCTGGCAAATTAACAAGCCCTTATTTAGCCTTGTTGTTTGTGAAATGCTATTCACTCTGTTTGTTTCATGTTTAAATCAACATATTTACACATGAAAGATTAACCATCTCTATAAATTGCACAACATTTTCATCCTGCGTTAGCGGCCTTTACACAGCACCAGCGTCATTATGGACAGAAATCAGTGGAACACATTCAAGTGGGGGAGACATGCAGAACAGGCTCAGATCGATACTCAGTGCTCCTCCACTGCTTGTAGAGAAACTAAGCTGCTCTTATCAATTCTAGCATTTTTGCTAATGCTAATTGCCTGAGTAATTTACAAAGATATAATGTGTGCTGATAGCCCCTCTCCTACAGCAATTGTACTCCCATTTCTTTCTTCATGACCCCCCCCCCCCCCCCTTTACGCAGTGCACTTGCATTAATAAATACTAAGCTCTTGGCAGTGCTAATGGGAATTAGGCACTTTATTGTATTTATGGTCCCAGTGACATTAAAACATTGAAAGTAGATGTTAGCTAAATGTTGTTTCCAAGTTTTTGAGACAGCTGTCTCTAAATCAGGAAGCACTTATGGCCTCTGTGGAAACTGCAAACTGGGATGAAAAAGGTTTAGCAGCTGATTATTCTCTATCATTCTTTACCTGTCCAGATGATGTTTCAGTTGGCACTAGTAGACACTGATCATATGTTTATTTACCATTGTTCTTGGATTTCTAGCCACTGTCTCTTAAAGTAGCTACTCATGTAGTCTGTTGTGAAGAAATATGTATTATTCATCCACCTATAAGAATAAATGTGTATCGTGATTTTTTGAAAAGTAATTTTTCATGTTTTTTGCTGTTTTCTGTGATTGCGTGACATTGTTTGTTTTGTTTTTTTTTGGGGGGGGTCACTCCAGACTGCAGTGGATTGATTAGTCTTGCATGGTCTACACTTAAATGCTACATTCATTCGGCAAAGGGCAGGTTCAGGTTCAGATTAAAACAACTGAAGACAGCTTGATCAGCTATCACTGTGAGTCATCACAAATGACCCTGCTTCTTTCATAAACTCATTTGTGCTTCATTTCCCATCTGGCAATCCACACAATGTGCACCACACATCAAACACTGGGGCTGAAAAATCAAGCCAGCATGCAAGTGTTTAAAAAACTGCAGCTCCTACAGTGACCACTAGTTCCAACAGTGAGTCGGTCCCTGTTCACTCTCAAATTAAATGTCCAACTTCATAGCAGAAATACACATGTGCAGGCACGGTCCCTTTAGCAAGTCTTTTCTTTCAGATGTGTGTGTCCAACACGTTCTTGATCCAGGTATGATCCCATCTTTTTCTATCTTTATGTGTGCCTGAAAACCTGAAACTAACTTGTGAACGTACACACCGTAAATTCCTGTAATTGTTAACCGCTGATGCTTAAGTATTTTCCACACACATCTACACACACAAATTGAGATCATTAATAAGACACCAAGATACAAGTATATAGGAGGCAAATTAGAGCAGCAGAGGTGAAACAGACCCATAGAGAATCGCACATCAAAGCAGAAACTCTCTGCCCAGACTGAATGTAAACAGAGATCATATCTACACACTGCAAAAAGTGTCAATCCTTATCATTCTAACCAAATGCAGCATATATAGCCACATATTAGTGTGGATCACTAACATTGCTTCACTCATTTTTACTGTGATTATGGCCATGAGTGTGTAATGAATCTACATCTTGAATACAACGTGTTCAGTCTTAAATCCTTGGTGGACATCTTAATATCAGGAGCATGGTCCCAAAAAGACAACAACTAGAATATCTACTGAATGACTCCATGGGTTTTTACGGAAAATGGTTGTCCCACTCATCACCTGAAGCTGCTGTAACGATGCCTGGGTACATTGCTTTTAGGAAAGATAGGAACCAGGGGAAGGGAGGGAGAGTCTCATTATATGTCAAGAACACCCTGAAATGCAAGCAAATTTCCTGGCCTTCTGATATAAATATTGAATGTGTTGGGGTACATATTGTACTTTCACCAGAAATGTGATTTACTGTGTTATGCCTATACAGAAAACCCACTGCAAAGAAAGATTTCTACGACCAATTCAAAGTCATTCTTAAAGCATGTAACCACAGGAAAGAGGTCATAATTCTTGGAGATTTTAACATAAACTGGAATGGTATGGCAGACAAGAAAATTTTAAAACAGTTAACCAAACACTTGAATCTCTCACAACTCATAGAGAAACCCACTAGAATCACCGCTAAACCCAGCACCACAATTGACCTGCTCTTTTCTAATATACCAGAACGAATTATCGGAACTCACAACCTTTTAACCAGTTTATCTGATCACAGTGCAATTTTCTTCTCCAGGGAGCTCACCAAATCTCGACTCTCAAATTCATCTAGACATTTTTATAATAATAAAACCAGTTTTAATTTCATCCAAAAGAATCAGCAAGACAATATCAAATCAGCATTAAACAACTTAAGTTGGAACAGAATCACCTCTGATGATGATACTAACAGCAGCACAGATTCCTTTCATGAACACATTAGAAACATAATGGAATCTTTCACCAGGAGAGGAAATAGAAAGAAAACAAAAGTATCATTGCCTTGGCTAACCTCTGAATGCCGAAACCTAATGAAAGTGTGTGACTCCCACCTAAAGAACTTCTTAAAGTCCAGTTTAACCACTGACTGGTTGAGGTTCACTGCAGCAAGGAACAAAGTAACCCAGACAATGTGGAATGCCAAAGCAATTTTTTTTATAGCAATCATGGAAAGTGCAAGGGGTGATGGGAAAAAGCTCTGGCAAAACATCAACAAATTAACAGGTAAACAGAATAAACAGAACAATAATGAACTAGAACTTATTATTGATAATAAAGTGGTAAGAAGTCCAGATACTCTAGCCCTTAAACTGAATGTCTTTTTTTTAAAATCAGTCGAGGACATCTCCAACCCCCCGTCTTGTCGCAATTCCAACACCACTGGTGGAGGACCACTGTTCGACATACAGTCGATGACAGAAGTTGAAGTAGCTAACATCATTGGCTCCTTAAATAACTCCAAGGTCAAGGATGTCCATGGTATTGATACCATGTTTTTAAAGGAACATAAAGACTCCTTTGCTGGTCCCATCGCACATCTAATTAAACTGTCCATACGAAATTCACTTGTTCCATCCTCCTGCAAGGTGGCCATAAGAAACATCATCATTCAAAAGAGACGGCCATTCATTTATTTTTAGAAAAAAATAGGCATTTTCTTGATAAATCAGCATGTGTTGGTGCAGTGTTCCTGGATTTGAAAAGGGCATTTGATACTGTTGATCATGCAGTGCTGTTAAACAAAGTTTCTCTTTCTCAGAACAGGCAGCCATGTGGATAAAATCATACTTAACAAACAGGAGGCAGTGTGCAGCTGTTGAAGGGGTTAAATCCCCTCACCTTACATGTTCAGTGGGGGTCCCGCAAGGGTTGATACTTGGGCTAATACTATTTTTACTTTACATCAACGATATGCCACTTGCATGCAAAAACACTCACATACAAATGTACGCGGACGATGCAGTAATAATAACATCATTTACCTCACATCCACGAGTGGCTCAAGAAATCATGCCTCCTATTGAATACAAAGAAAACCGTCTGCATGTGCTTCTCTAAAACACCAAAGGACCTAACTCACTCTAGTGACTTCCTATCAGGAGAGGAGCTGGAACTTGCATGAGCATTGCATTGAACGAGTTCAAGTATTTAGGGGATGATTCTAGACTCCAACCCTCTCCTTCATGAATCATGTTAATAAGATCTCAAGAACAATTAAATTCAATCTTTGCAACTTCAAATTAATTAGGTCATCTTTAACAACAGAGGCAGCCAGAGTGTTTATGTATGCAATGGTTATATCTAACATTGAGTATGGATTCACTAACTGGTCTTTCACTACTAAAGCTGTACCCAACAAGGTGGAATGATTATACAAAAGAGCATTAAAAATATTAGACAAAAAAACAGTAACATATTACCACTGTCATATACTCCAGAAATATGGTTTTCTTAGTTTTGACAATTTCACAAAGTTTAAATATGCCTCCGCAATATACAAGATCTTGAAAGACCTAGCACTGCCCCCAGTGTCTGTCTATGTTAAGCAGAATGATAACAACGGTCACACGACCAGGGCCACTACAAGAGGGGACTGTATAAGAACCTCGTGCAGGCAGACAGTACTTTCAGTTGCAGGTAGCTGCATCTGGATCAGCTTATCGTCCATGATACAGGAATGTAATATGTATGCCACATTCAAAGCAAACCTAAAGAAGTGGCTAATAAGTAAACAAATCTGTAACCATAACTAATGTGCAATGAACCATATGTCACTTTCATTCATGTATGTATTATCATCACTGGAGTATCCTCATTACTTGATTATTTATTTATTTATTTATCTGCACTTACTTATTTATTCATTCTTACCTACCCATTTATCCATAGTTCATTTATTTACTGTCTTATTACCTTTTCTTTTTTCTTTTTCTCCTCCCTTGTGTGTTAACACTATAACTGGCATCAACCACCAACTAAATCAAGAAATATGACCTGGACTTTGCATTGCTGCAGTTTCACACTCCATCTACTCACCCCAAACCACTCCTCCCCCTTTGGTCCATCTTTTTTTCTTGTTCTTCTTCTTTCTCTCTTTCTATTCTTCTGGCCTTACCTCCCTACTGTGTAATTTGCAATACTGTACTATAACATTAACTCCTTTTGTCTTCTAACTCCAGCACTTTAACCCCCACTGCCCTTACATCGAGAACCACTTGCAACCACTCTAAACCACACCTACAACAAGAACTGTGTACTGGATGTTGCATTGATACAGGCTCATACACCATCTACACACCCTACACAGCCCCTTCCCCCATTTTTGCTTGTCACTTGTTAAAGGCCATATGGTGTGTGCAATTTTACTATTATGTGTCGCGGGATGACTTTATGATTGTAATATTCTGAGCCTTAAATGTACAGTTTTTATATTAATTGTCTATGGCTTATGTATATCATATTGTACTTTGTTTTATTATTATTTTCTTTTTTTTCTTTTTTTTAATCACTATAGGGAATCATGCCAATTAACATCTGGCAAGGGTACTGCCAATGTAAATCAGGCTTTGGCTGCAATCGGTTAACCACATCCTTTCTCCCTCTCCAGAAAGGAATGCTGAATAATGTACACTGTCCCCTCCTTAAAAATATAAATTAAGTGAAATTGAAACACTTGTGATGAGCTGTGATGTCCCTGCATTATTCTAGTATGGTTACCACAATAGTCGTGGTTTAGTTAGTTTTAGGAAATATTTGTGAAGTACCTCCTCAACATTAGACCATCTTCTCTCTTGTCATGGTTACAATGACAACATGGTTTGTCAGAAGGTCATGGATGAGAGAAACAGCTACTTTCACATTTGAATCAAACACCACTCTCATGTGTCATATTCATCCACCCACCCCAACCTCCTCCACACTTTTCCCTTCAATCCTGTCATAATTATAATGTGCTCCCAGGTGATTCAAGCTGCACTGACTGAGCCATTACATTTTAAGCAGTGTATTACAGTGTATGTTCACTTGTTTATCACACCACTGTTGAAAGGCATATAAATATGCACCTCTGTTTCTTTGGGTCTGTAATAAGTTGCTGTTTCAAGCTGTTCAGACTATAATCGCATGGCTTTACACCATGGCTCTGTTTTCACGACCACCAGCATTTATATAAGCCCTGCCCACTGCACCTGGGCTGTTTTCTCAGGTACAAAGAGTTTGAGATGGCCGTGGGCCAATCATGACACACTTTGTGAATTCTATCAAAATATGAAATGCAGCTCAAATATTCTGCCAAAAGATGATGATGATGTGACTTTTAAGTTGAATTCACTTTGAACAACCCGTGCATGATCATGCAGTTTTATCTGTCTTACAATGCCTCATCTGTCACAAAGTACCACTGCAGTGACATAAGAGTTCTCATGTTGTTTAATTCAGTGAGTGAGTGTTTGTCAGTTTTTGACTGCTAAATAAATAGTCGCCATCTTTATTTTCTAACAACAGCATGTACCTGTAATGACTCTCAAATAAATGACGGTTTTGAAATGAACTGTTTGAAACTGGTTTAAAATGTAACGCTCAGTGTCCACCACATCACAGCCGTTTCCATTTTAATCAATACAGCTGTGTGCAGGCTATGAGAGGGCTCACATGTCACTCTTGCTATGTACACAATAAGTAAAGCGTTCCTTTAGGTTTTGAGTCTATTTGACTGTGCGATTGATTGATTGTGAAAACATGGATGAACTACAGTCATTACTGTGCCTGAATGCATACTGTGTGGAGACAGAGGCAGCAGGCAGTGGTGCTCCCACTACAGTTACTATGCCGTGCAGAGATGGTGTCACAAACACTGACCTCAGTGCAACAGTGCCAGGACCACCATGTGTGGTTGATCACAGAAGAAAAACCTAGGTATTCATCCAACTCCTCCCTCAGCAGCAGAAACAGATTAGCTTTTATTGACATTAAAATACATGATGTCACTGTCACTTTATTCCCTTGTTTTACATCTGGTAACAAGTACAACTATAAATCAAAGACTGTGTGCGAGAGGTGGTGAGACAAACCAGATAAAAGTGTGCATCTCTCTTTATGTATGCATGTGAATTCCCGTGTGTACAATTTGTTTTGTGAGCTGTGCACCATGCAGCAGGATGTGCTCACCCTGCAGCAGTTTTAATCCCACTGAATCAAACTTGAAGGACTTCTCTACATTTTCTTGTTCCTCATTTTATTCTTAACCCCCCCCCCCCTTTGCTGTGGCCTCCCTCCCCATATGTCTCTCTTTCTCTCTCTCTCTCCTCCATCTCCCCCTCTCTTTCTGTCTGTCTGTCACATGCTCTCCCTCTCCTCACACAGCCTTTGTCTTTTATTTCCCTCCTCCTTCACATAGATTACCATGTGGCGGTTTAGGCGTCTGGAGAACCACCTACCCCAGCCCATTTAGGTGAATCAGTTGCCATGGCAATCAAACCCAAATAACCAGCAATGGCATGTTAATTATGGTTATTACTGTATGAAGACTGTTCCAAGAAAATGAGAGATGTTGTTTTTCTCTGGAAGGATTAAAGAAAGAAAATGTCAGAGGTGAGGCAGTTTGGACAATATAATTCATAACAGAACAATGATTGCAGAAGCATTGGGTCCTGCAAACAGCAAGTGACTATGTTGGTGCAAAATGGACAATCCATTGGCTCAGAAGGGATAATATGAAAAACATGTGTCTTTGGATGGAGCCCCTTGCTGGAAATAGATATAAATGCTCAATAAACCAATAATTTGCCTGGATATTGAAGCTAAATCATCTACACTTGTTTTATTATCATTAAAAAATGATTGAATATCCACATCAAAAGAGAATTGATTTACATCATGAAACAGCATTTTCAAGCAAGATGTACCTCGCTTTGAGCCACAGTGAGGATCTGTTAACAGGTAGCAACAACATTTTTTCTTACTTTGTGGAGGGAAAAC